>JARCFY010000005.1:5508857-5779595 GCA_029233225.1 Lepidodactylus listeri
CATGGAAGAGGCTGCTGCAAAGAGATGCTGTTTGCCCTGAGACGACAGCAGCTGATGAGCCCCTGAACTCTTTACTTCTGATCTAAGGGGCCAGCCAAGATGCTTTAGGGCAGGGGTCTCCAACAGGACGCCCGTGGGCACCACAACAGTGTTTCTGGAATCCGCCAAGAGTTTTTAGGAGGCGGGCAGGGGCAGGTCAGGCTTTTCTCCAGCAAGGCTTCTGCTGATTCCCTGCAGATTTGAAGCTGATGCGAAACTGTGACTGAAGTCAGGCTGTGGCAGGCATTCTGTGGCTGTGCCCACCACGCCGCGTCAGAATTTCAAAAGCACATGGGGCAGGTTCAGAAAAGCTGGGGGTCCCTGTTTCAGGGACACTGAGCAGCTGTGGAGAGCAGTGTGTGAGATAAACACCTCAACCCGCAGGCCAGCTCTCGCCTCTTGGTGGCAGTGTTCCCTCTAAGCCTTGGTGTTTGGGGGGGAGGGGGGAACAATGGGAGGGCTTCTAGTGTCCTGGCCCCACTGGTGGACCTCCTGGTGTTTCTGGCCACTGTGTGACACAGAGCGTTGGACTGGATGGGCCACTGGCCTGATCCAACACTCTCTTATGTTCTTAAGCCAAGTTAGTGCGAGCTAGCTCACAGTTTTTTTAGCCTCCAGCACACACATTTTTTGTCTCGGCTCAGGAAGCATGGCCCCAGAGCAAACTTAATTTATGTGGCAGCCAACTTGCTCGCTCGACTGTAATGCCAGTACCTTACGAAGTAGAATTTTTGCCCACAAGACTCCGCAGCTTAGAGGGAGCACTGCTTGGTGCTATCTAGGTTGGCCCTCACTGCAGGAAGCACGCAAGGCCTTCTGAACTGGAAAGGGATCTGCCTCAAACCCTCAAGTCTCTTACAACCGGGACACGCTTGCTGGTACTCTGCCACACTTTTCTGACCTCCAGGCGTAACGCAAAGCCTCTGCGCGCGTGTAAAATGCCGTTCGAGCCCCAGTGGGGTTTTCAAAGCAAGAGACGAACAAAGGTAGCTTTGCCACCACCCGCCTCTGTGTGGTGACCCTGACCCTTCCTTGCCGATCCTGCTCAGCCTCCGATGGCACGGGGCCAGCCTGGGCCAGAGCAAAACATCCTCCGAGCACGTCTCAAGGGCAGCCACTAAACACAGCCTCTGCACAGCTGCCGAAGTTAATCTCAAGCCTTCTGCATACGGAGCCATGCAAAGAACTCTTGAGGGAGGGGGTTCCATGGTGACGGTGCCGTCTGAGACAAGTTGCTCAGCACTCATACACTCGGGAGCCTCCAGAAAGACAAGGAACCACTAGTTAACCTCGTAGGTGAAGTCATCACGCAGTTCTTTAAGGCTTTAAAAGGTAAGCACCAACAAACATGGTTTTTTTTGGGGGGGGGGCTTCAGAGACACTAATCCTCTCAATCCCAGAGCCAGGAGGCAACCTCAGGGGATGGTCTTGGCCTCTCTGCCCTGCAGTTGGCTGTACAGAGGACCTGGATGGCCACTGTGAGAGACAGGATGCTGGACTAGAGGGACCCTCACTGGCCTGATCCAGCAGGGCTCTTCTGATGAAACTGAGCTGTGATGAAATGCAGCAATTGCTCATGCTGACGTTTACTCAGTATCTTTATGAAACCTAACCTCGGGCAACTTTTGCTGCTTTAAGAAGTTTTCATACCCGGCTTTTCTCTGTCCTAAGGAGTTCTCGCAGTGGCTTGCAATTGCCTTCTTTTTCTCTCCCCACAACTGACACTATGTGAAGTAGGTGGGGTCGAGAGAGTTCTGAAGGAACTGTGCATGTCCCAAGTGACCCAAGCAGGCCTCCTGTGGAGGAGTGGGGAATCAAACCCGGCTCTCCCAGATTAGAGTCTGCCACTCTTAACCACACCACACCAGAGTGGATGCTGAATGGCTGCTTGGAGAAAAGAAGGGGAGATTGGATTTATACCCCGCCCTTCACTACCCAAAGGAGTCTCAGAGCGGCTGACAATCTCCTTTTCCCTTCCCCTCCCACACAACAGACACACTGTGAGCCAGACTCCCTCTAAGCTGTGGAGTCTTTTGAGTAAAAATTCAACTTTGTGAGCTACTGGCATTAAAGTTTTGAGTGAGCGATTTGGCCACTGCATAAATTGGTTTGCTCTGGAGCCGTCCTTCCTGAGCTAAGACCAAAAATTTGTGAGTTGGAGACTAAAAAACTGTGACCTGGCTCACACTAACTCAGCTTAGAGGGAACACTGCCTGTGAGAGAGGTGGGGCGGAGAGAGCTCTGACAGAAAGTGCTCTTTTTCAAGAACAGCTCTGACAGAACTATGGCTTGACCAAGGTCATCCAGCAGGTGCAAGTGGAGGAGTGGTGAATCAAACCCGGCTCTCCCATATTAAGAGTCTGCGCACTTAACCACTACACCAAAAAAGCAGCTTACGGCCGCCACTGCATGCTCTGAATGTGCAGACGACTTGCGAGAGCTGTGCCATGGGGGGGCTTGCGGTGCTCCTCTGAAGCAGGCAGAGGCACCCAAGGTTCCCACCACGGTGTTGGCTCTTCTTCTCGGGCGAATCCATTGCCTGCCACTGGGTTTCCAGCAGGAAGGAGCTCATTGAGAAGGGTAAAAACGTCGGTTTCTAAATTAGAAGCATTGCTGCTATACAGGCTTCCAAATGCAAGCCGGCCACATTTTTCTCTACACACCGAAACAGCATCTGGATTTAAGCATACCCTTTGGATGAGCCCGTGTCTCTGTCTGTGACTATTCTTGCCCCGATGGAGCCATCAAAGGATTCTCGCAGCGTTTCTTCCGTTGTGTCCTCAGATAGGCCTTTGACAAAGAGTGTTTTGCTTTGCTCTGAGCAGAAGGAAAAAACAGAACAGATCAACTTGTAGCTTGACTTGGAGGGGGAACTTGGAGGGGGTTCCACAACTACACATTTTACACGCGTGCTCAGGAGAGCAGAGAGAACCAACAGTATCCCCTGTGCTCAGAAGTGGGCCACCATTCCCCAGCAAGGACACCAAAGTCTACTTACGACCAAATCCTCCTCTGGCGTTGAAGCTCCTGTTTTGGCCTGCTGGCGTGCTGAATTCCAGCCTGATTGTTCGGCCTTCGATCTCCGTGTTGTTGTGGGAAGTCAGGGCTTCTTTGGCATCTTCGGCCGTGGCGAACTCTACGAAAGCGTACCTGAGCAGAGAGGAAATGGGGTCAAGATGAGAACGTGGACGCCTAGGCAAAATGAAGGGATCCCATCGCTTTACCTGCCTGTGTCTTTTGGTTCCATGGACCAGCCACGAGAGTCTGTTTTCTACTTACCCTTTAGGCCTTCCTTGGTTGTTCTGTGGAATCCTGATCGCTGAGGCCTTATCAAACACCTCCTGAAGAGCATCCTCCGTCGCATCGTATGACAGGTTGTTCACAACGAGGGTTCTGGACTCTCCACCTGCACAGAAAGAGGCAACATATTCCGAACAGACCTTCAAGGAGGTCTCTCTCTGCACTGATCTCCAACTCAGCTGATCCTTCCATGACTATGACATATAAAGTATTCAGAACAAATTTCCCAATAACATAGCAAACAGAAATTCACAGGTGGAGTTTTCCCAAAAACAATTTGTAGTAATAAATTCCAAAAAAGTCCTTAAACTTTAAGGATGTAGTAGCTGACTAAAGACACTGTTACATTCTTATCTTTTAAGGACTATTTTGGAATACTACAAATTACTTTTAGAAAAACTCCACCTGTGAATTTCTACCTGTGATTAACTTTACCTGTGAATGTCTACCTGTTTGCTGTGTTACAGGAAAATTTGTTCTGAATACTTCATATGTCATAATTATATAATTTATTAAATCGTTGATATTTGATGACAAAATTTGGGCACATGCATTTTTTTCCTTGTTTACATATATTGAAGAAGAGGGGATTGGATTTATACCCCGCCCGTCACTACCCGAAGGAGTCTCAGAGCGGCTTACAAACTCCTTTCCCTTCCCCTCCCCACAAGACACCCGGTGAGGTAGGTGGGGCTGAGAGAGCTCCGACAGAAACTGCCCCTTTTCAAGAACAGCTCTGACAGAACTAGGGCTTGCCCCAAGGTCATCCAACAGCTGCAAGTGGAGGAGTGGGGAATCGAACCCAGCTCTCCCAGATTAGAGTCCGCGCACTTAACCATGACTCCAAACTTGTGACCCTTCCACGGCTGGCATTCAGTGTCTATTTTGTAACACACACAGGTTTCTGTGGCTGTGGGCAAGCGGGATGCAGCCCTTCACTTCATAACACTCCTGTCGTGCAAGGGGGAGACATCTAGGAAACCCATTCCCTTTCTGGCCGGGGCCTCAGATTCTGGCTCCCAGACAGCAGCTCCTTCACAGTGCATTTGGCAGCCCACGAGTTCACCACCTGGCTTTACCTGCCCCCTTCGCACCTTTTCTGCCGTCCAGCTGACTTTTCTCTCCTGTGTAGTCGAGGATGATGGAACGGCCCTCGAGCTCCATTCCTTGCTTCTCCATTGCTTTCTCAGCGTCGGCTTCAGATTTAAACTCAATGTAGGCGATCCTAAAATTGGGAGGAGAGATTTCTGAGCAAACGTTTCCCCTTAGGTAAAGGGTTCGGCGGTATCCAAAGTAGTCTCATGGACACGGGGGTTCCCCAACATGGTGCTACGGTGCCTGTCGACACCCTTCTTGGCACCCACCAAGTATTTCTAGACAGTGGATGGGGGCAAACAGGGCTTTTACCTAGCAAGACTTCTGATTGGCTGTGCGGATTTTTAAAAACGTTGCTTAGGCAGCAGTTGCCACCACGGCACAAGAACTTTCACTGTGTGATGGAAGAAAGCTGCGGCAGCCATTTTATGGCTAGCTCCGCCTCCTGTGGCAGCCATTTTGTGGATGTGCCCATCATACTGTCAGAATTCCAAAGGTGCCTGCTGGGTCAAAAAGGCAGGAAACTGATGGCGATGACCTCTACGTACCCTTTGCTGCTCCCGTCTTTGGACACCAGCCTGATTTCCATGGCATTCTCAAACACTTCCTGCAGGTCCTCTTGGGTGACGCTGTAAGCAAGATTCTTCACAAAGATGGTTCTTGCATCTCTATCTGAAAGAAGATGAACACATGAAGCTACCTTATACTGCATCAGTCCCTTGGTCCATTGAGGTCTGTACCGTCTACTCAGACTGGCAACAGCTCTCCAGGGTCTCAGGCGGAGGTATTTCACATCCCCTCCTGCCTGGTGCTTTCAACTGGGGATGCCGGGGATTGAACCTGGGGCTTTTTCTGCATGACACAAGCGGATGCTCTGCCATTGAGCCACGGTCCCTCCCACACACAAGGTGTGGCTTTGGCACCTGTATGAACAGCTCTGGGAAAACCAAAGTGGATGCCAGTGTACCAGAAAGGAAGCTCCAGTAGGAAAAGACTTCACAAAGGCCTGCTTTAAACAGAGAGCACTTTGATTGCAAGCCCCCCGGGGTCAGAAATGCATCGCCAAGGGTGCTGAGCTGGGTGTGACAGCAGGCAAAGGGAAAGCAAGCTGCTGTTAACACCTGAGCCTCTGCTAGAGGCACCAGCCAAGACAGCTCTATCTACCTTTCTTGTTCTGAGTCAGACTCTCTTTACTCTTCGCCTTTTCCAGTTTCATTTCCAAGCCCATTAATTTCTTCCCGTTCAACTTCAGCGCTTTGTCCAGCTCGGCTTCGGAGGAGAAGTCCACGTAGCCAAACTTCCTGCAGTTCAGAAACGAGAATTATTTCCAGTATTCAACCAGATGTACCTCTACAATGTCCTGACTAGACTCTGTAGCAGACGGAGATATACAAAGGCGAAAAAAAAGGACGCAACTCAAAGCCGATGACCTTAACTTGTGGAACGGGGATCTTTGACTACCAAGAAAATCAGTCGTGCTTTGGAGGGAGCCGGCTTTGCTGGAAGGGCGGGGTAAAAGTTTAACAAATAAATAAAGGTCTGTGAGAGCTCCCAAAAATGAACTGGTCTACGGCCAGTTTAGGCAGCACCTCAAGTCACCGAGTTTCCCTTGGGCGCTAGAACATTCCTGCGTCCAAAATGCATACTGCTTTGGCCAGAAGTGAAGTGACAGGATAGGATCGAACTCGGAGATCGACAATGTGGCGCCCGGCACCTTTACTGGTGTACAAGTGCTTTTACAATGTGGAAATGGGCTCAGTGGTGCATTTGGCCAGCAAGGCTTCTTACAAGATGGCAGAAAGAATTCCAGCTCCTCAGCCTCGCCCGGGGGGGGGGGAAAGGGGTTACAAGGGATGAGAGTGCCAAAAAATGCCCCGTCGCTTCCCTCAACCAAAGGCCCGGCTGAACATCTCTGCCTTGCATGCCCTGCAGAAAGGGAGTAGCTCTCGCAGGGCATGGACATCTTCTGGCAGAGAGTTCCGCCGTGCAGGGCCAGGGCTGAAAAGGCCCTGCTTGAGGACAGCCAGACTTCTCTCGGGCCGGGGACCACCAGGAGGTTCTTGTTCCCGGAGCGTAACGCTCTTCCAGGGGCAGGCAAGGCGGTCCCAAAGGTATGTGGGTCCCTGACCGCTAAGGGCCTTGAAGGCCAAAAACCAGAACCTTGAACCTGGTCCGGTGCTCCAACTGGATTGGTTGGTGCAGATTAAAAGGCATCCTGCTAAGCAGAGCTTCTGCCTGAAGTGTCGAAGTGTTATGACTTAAGTTATACAGACGCTCTCACTCCCTGGCATTTTGGGATCGGCTTCACCTCCTGCAGCAGCCATTTTGTATTTATGGAATGACAGTACTATTCCTCCAGTAAGACAGGACCTTATCTGGAGCCTGCTAATTGCAGCAGAAACGGGAATTGCATAGAAATGGAAATCCCCCCAAACAGAAATCTATCCAAGAACTACCGTAACTGTGTAGAAAAATGGATGCCCCTTTTATGAATACACTACATTGAACAACCTATTACCCCAGAATAGATTTGAGAGAGATCTTGTTCTAATCTGAATGTAATAAATAACCCATTTCTCTAGCTCTTACTATCTGCTAATTAATAGGGAACTTTTACTAGGAGTAACATAATCACAGCTTGCACTTAAACATTAATTTATTATTATTATTTCATAGTTAGTGGTTAAGTAGTGTACTCTGTTAAGTCTATTGGTAGAATATTACACTCCTACATTCAGTTGCGTATTATCAAGTTGGGAATACAGAATAAATGTATGTATTGTTATATTTGAGATTTACAATAACGAACTTGAAAACGAAAAGAAAAGGCTGGGGACCTGTCCTTTAACACAAAGCAAAACATCACCACTGCATTACATTGCTGAGCTGCCTACACCCCAACCTCTTGTTCAGTCACAACGCCCCCCCAGTAGCCCAACCTGGACCTGCTCTTTCTAGAAGCAAACCCGCCCCCACTCCTCCAAGCCAGCAATTAACAGGCATGCCCCTTACAGACTCAAGGCAGGCCAGCCAAATAAGGTCCCCCCTCCCCTTTTCCCAAGTTAATTTTTATTCATTTTTTCCCATTTAGGTACAGGATAAGTGTGTACTCCCTCCCCCCAACATTTAGCTTGTAACATTCCGTATGTATACATTTAATGATTACAAGTTGTCAGCGTTTACCATAGGTGAAGATGATTTATTACACCAGGTATTGTTTCTTGACTAATTAGGTGAGATATAATGGGAAGCCGTATACACGTAATATAATTATGCCCTCCATTAGTTTTTATCGGTTTCATTATATCTGAATTTTTTTTCATAATATGTAGATTTCATAGTTTTTTTATACTAGAAATTTACAGTTATCTTACATTTTGATTTCCATGTGGGTGCTATTGTAGTTTTTGAGGCAAATAGTGATTAGGAAATTCTTTTCCTTTGTGTCTTGGAGAGAGTCTCTTCCGCTCTGAGATTCAGGAGTAATGATTCTGGGTTTTTATCTGTTGTATATCCCATAATGTTCTTTATTCCCACGACTATTCTATCCCAGGAAGATGCTAGGACAGGGCATTCATACCCGCAATGTGTATAGGCACCATTTTCTTTGCACCCCCTCCAACAGAGGGGGTTTGAGTTGTGTGAGATGTGTGATATTTGTTGTGGGGTCATTTGTGTACCATTTGGTCATTATCCTGAAGTCTTGCCATTTTTGTGAGGTGACAGGAGAGCTATTGGTTTTATACAGTCAAGCTCTTACTTGGAGTTGCCGATTCTGATCTCTTGGACTGGCAGGTCCTTCTTGGCAAAGAAGTCCCTGATGGCAGCCTTCATCTCCTCAAAGTCCTTGTTGGAGTTCAGATTGCCCATGAAGAGGGAGAAGGCGGTCTCTAAAAAGGGCACATCGGAAAACAGTCACGTTAGCCGCTGTCAATAACGACCAGAGAGTCGTCCCCTGCCCAGCCGATACATCAGCCTGCAGAGAAGCAGATCTTTGGCGCGGTCACGGTCAGCACTTATCCTGGCAGCTCTGCAGCATTAAGACTGCGGCAGACATGGTCCCGAGCCATATTCCCACAGGAAAGAAACCCCCCCCCAAACCTCTTTGGAGTGGTGTGGCAAAAACTGCCAAGACACCTCCCCACCCCTTTGCAGCTTGGTTCTGAGTGGCAGGACACCCATAATGAGGTATGTGTGGAGAGTGAGCTGGCACATTGTATGGACCACAGTGCCCAGAACATGAGATGGGAGAGCAATGTTCCCTCAAAGCTTACTTAGTGTGAACTAGGCTCTCATTTTTTTAGCCTTTGGCTCACACATTTTTAGCCCAGGAAGAATGGCTCCAGAGCCAACTTTTTTTTTTAACCATCTTTTTATTGTTTTAACAAAGTTACAATTAGACAAGCATAATGCAATAATACAAACAAACTTCCCCACCACTTAAGTACAATAATTTCCTATGCATAAATCTGTAACACAGCAAACTAATTGATGCAGCAGCCAAATCGCTCGCTCGCAACTTTAATGCCAGCAGCTCACAAAGTAGGATTTTTGCTCACAGGACTCCACAGCTTAGAGGGAGCATTGCCTAAAGTTGGATGAGGCCTTAGAGACCATACAGTCCATCTCCTGCTCAGAGCAGAAAACCCAAAGATTAGAGCATCTGACAGATGTCTGGTGATCAGTGCTCCCTCCAAGCTGAGTTAGTGTGAGCCAGCTCAGTTTTTTAGTCTCCGGCTCACACATTTTCTGTCTCATCTCAGGAAGGAGGGCTCCAGAGCCAAACTAATTGATGCAGCAGCCAAATCGCTCGCTCGCAACTTTAATGCCAGCAGCTCACAAAGTAGAATTTTTGCTCACAAGACTCCCTGGCTTAGAGGGAGCATTGTCAGACCCCATTTGGAGTACTGTGTCCAGTTCTGAAGACTTTTTAATATTTGGGTCTTTCGTTGTCTTAAATTTTCTATAGAACTTTAACGTTTGTTTTTTTAATGGCATCATGCCCCCACATACATTGCCCAGAATAAACTGGAATAGAGAGATTAACATATTTTAATGAACAATAATAAACTACAACAACAGGAAGGACAAAGAAGCCTTACAAAAGGTGCAAACAATGATGGGGATAATTAAGGTTTTGGGGAGTAAACCTTTCAAAGGCAGGCAGCGGGAACTGGGATGCCCAGCCTGGAGGAGATACGGAGATCGGAACACAATTACTCTTTTGAAGTATTTGAAAAGCTGTCATTTAGAAGAAGACGGCCCTGTCTCAGATGGTCGTGGAGGACAGGGCTGGTAATAAGGGGCTTGAATTGTGGGCAAAGAAATGTCTGCAGGACAATAGAATTTTTTAAAAAAAAATGAGAAGAGGAGATTGGATTTATATTCCGCCCTTCACTCACTTGGGAGTCTCAGAGCAGCTTACAATCTCCTTTCCCTTTTTCCTCCCCACAACAGACACCCTGTGAGATAGGTGGGGCTGAGAGAGCTCTTTCCAGGACTGCCCTTGAGAGAACAGTTGTGACGGAACTATAAGGGCAGCGCAGTGGTTGATTCAGTCACCCAGGAATGTTGAGGGTTCTCCATTCTTGGAAATGTTTAAACAGAGATCGGACGGCTTGTCAGGGAATCCTGCACTGTGCGGGGTGTGTCTATGTGTGTGGACTTGATGGGCTTGAGGTCCCTTCCAACTTTTTCATTCATTGACCCCCTAGTAAGGCTAGTGGAGGGGCCTATTTGGAGCCCCCCCCCCCCCCCCTTCCAGGAGACCCGGCACACCAACCGCCAATGAGAAAATTAAGCAGGATTGAATTTCCTTAAGAGCTGCACTTCTTTTCTTCCCAGGACAGAATGGAAGAGGTTAAAGGGTTCACACAAGCACACTTTGGGGCAGGAACCCCACCATGCCCAGCCACTGGGCATTGGGCACACACGTACTGATAGGCACTGTCGAGAGATATGCCATTTTAGGAAAAAATATTCCAGCTAAACTCTCATTCCACTGTACTCTCAACTGCTCTGCAGGTGTCAGCCACACCCACGCACACACACAGACTAACAGTCACTGGCCAAGGTCATCTCCAAGGCCTGTTAGTTCATTTACACAGTTCAGCTGTGATTCCGATGGGGGGGGGGAACTTGCACCTGTCCAGAAAGTTTCTTGCAGACTGCCCTCTGATTATCTGGGGAACGTCAGGAGCTTATAGCTGTCTGCTTCTATATAATATAACCTGTGATGGAAGAGAAAATCCCCTTTCTACTGCCTACCCCCACACTCTTGCTGCCTGAAGACACTCTTTGGGTGCTCTGGAACACCACGCTTTCGCTGTAAGAACCAATGTCGTTGCTGCAAGTTTTAAGGCCAGCTTGGTGTAGCGGTTAGGAGCGTGGACTCTAATCTGGGAGAACTGTGGTTGATTCCCCACGCCTCCACTTGCAGATGCTGGATGACCTTGGGCAAGCCACAGTTCTGTCAGAGCTGTTCTCTCAAGAGCAGTTCTCAGAAGAGCTCTCTCAGACCCACCTACCTTACAGGGTAGGGGAATGTGGGGAGGGGAAGGGAAAGGAGATTGTAAGCCGCTCAGAGACTCTAAGTGAAGGGAGGGGTATATAATCCAATCTCCTCTTCCTCCTAAGTAGTCAGCTATCCAGTTTTGTTATTTTTCTGTGCCTCAATACGCCACTGAACACAGTTTTAGAAAAACCTGTAAGGAACTTTTTCAACAAAGCTTTTTTGCTTCATTAGGTGCGAGTTACTGTGGAGCGAGTTGGACCAACCTAGGATAAGCTAGGCTATGTTACCACACCAAGGCAGAGTCAGAACATGATCTTCGGTCATGCTAAAGTGTCAGAACATTAACCCTGGCTTTTATACCTACAGATGCTGGGAAGGGACACAGGAAAGGACCACGAGACACGGAGGGATATGTGATCAATAGTTCTCTATACCACAAATTCAAGTACAATTAGTCATTTTGAGGGAGAACTCTTGAGATATCTCACTGGCCGCTCACCTTCGGTTTTCTTCTTCTTGGCATCTGGGGTGCCCTTCTGTTTGGCCATTTCCTTCTTCCGTTTTCCGGGAGTTTCTTGTACGGTCTCTACCGGGAGGTGAGGGGAAGAATGGGACAAAAAAACATAGTCATCTAGCTGTCGGAAAAATCTCAGAAGGGAGAAGGCAAAAGAGCACTTGCCAAAAGAGAGACCGCTGGATCAGGACTTGACTATCTTTGGAGATAATTCACATGTGATTCTTACCACATCAGCTCAGCGAGAAATCATCATTTCCAGCTTTGGGACCAACAAAGGGGAAGCAAGAAAGAGAGAATGTTTGAAGAACCAGACCAATTCTTTACACGATCAAAGCGGATGACCACGTTTCAACTCACCTTCATCGTCATCCTCCTCTTCCTCATCCTCTTCCTCCTCGTCATCTTCTTCATCTTCGTCTTCCTCGTCCTCAGACTCAGCTGCGGCAGCTTTGATTGGGGCAGCCTTTGCCAGGACAGCTTTCTTCCCTTTGGCTGGGGTGGTATCCATGGGCTCATCTTCGGAGTCTGAAAACCCAAGGTGACCGTTTTAGGCCCAACCCGCAACCACGGCTGTGCAATGCATGCTGCTGTTGATGCCATTTCTCTTGCTCCCTTGAGAACAGGAGCTAGGAACTACGTGATGGTACTTAGAGACAAGAGGATGCTAATCACGGCTGAATGAATGCAGCAGACTTACTCAGAGGAGCCCCAATTCAATCCCCACGACACCTCCCCTGTAGGGTGGGGTTAGGCTGAGAGCGTGACTGGCCCAAGGTCACCCAGCAAGCTTCCATGGCAAAGTGGGAAGTCGAACCTAGCTCTCCCAGACCAGACCCTGGTCTGACACTCTAATCACAGATAACAGATGCTGTGCCACCCTAAATTCAGTGAGGCCACAGGATCTGCAGTGACGCTAGGGAGCATCTTGGGCTCGACACATCAGTACACATCAGAGACATCATGATAAGCATCAGTATTAAGTCCCGATGTTCATCACCTGTGCAGGCCCTCGAGGAAAGCCGAGACGGCCGATCTCCTTCCCACAGAACCTTCATGGGAAATGTGGAGCCCCGCACCACCTCGCCTTACTGGCTATCTGAAGTTTAGGCAACCACTGCTGGTGAGGGCTGGCCATTGTCACGAAAGGCTCTGGTTTTCTAACCCTGTACCCTCTTCAACGTCACACCCCAGAAGTGAGCGGTGACTCACGAAAGCTCCTACACCCTGCCACAAATGTTAGTCTTTAAGGTGCTGCTGGACTCTTGCTCTTTTCACGCCACAGGTTATCCAGCTGACTAGCCAATACCCTTTCTGCGACACTTTCTGAGAAACCTTCCACGAAAACAGTTTCATAAGGTACCTTCGTGAGTCAGCAGCACAGCAGCTGGAGTCCAGCCCAGGCGTACCCTTAGAGATCAACAAGATTCTTGGGATATGACGTTTCGAGAGTCGAAAGCTCCCCTTTATGAGGCACTACGGACTCAAATCTAGCCGCCCTGACAAAATGGACTCACCTTCTTCCTCGTCCTCTTCCTCATCCTCTTCGTTGTCTTCCTCATCTTCAGACTCCTGTTTCTTGGCTGCGGGTTTTTTGGCTGAGGCCTGAGCTGCAGGTTTCTTGGCAGCCGCCGGAGTGGCCGGCTTCTTCACTGCCACAGGAAGCTCTGTCTCGGACTCATCTGTAACCAAGCAATTTACCGTTCATCAGTAAGGAATACAGAGAACCAGCTTGGGTGTAGTTGCCGCTTGAGAGTAATGTATGCCTGCCGAGCCCTTTCCAGGACTGACAGCTTTAAAGGTTCAGGCGCTGCAAGAAAGAGTGATTAACATGTGGAATTTGCTGCCAGAGGACGCAGTGATGGCCACAGGAATAAACTGCTTTAAAAGGGGATCAGGCGGATTCATGGAGCATAAGTCTATCAATGGCTACTCCATGGTGACTGAGGGGAACCTCCACCTTCAGAGGCCCTAATCCTCAGACCCCCAGTGCCAGGAGGCAACATCAGGGGAAGGCCTCAGCCTCTCTGCCATGTTGTTGGCCCTCCAGAGGAACTGGACGGCCTCTGTGTGCGACAAGAAGCTAGACTAGATGGGACCACTGGTCTGATCCAGCAGGGCTCTTATATTCTTAACCACTGCAAACGGCCAGCCTGCCTTTGGCACAGCAGCTGATCTTCAGAATGCATGAAGTTTCACTCTGCTGCCAGGCGCTTTAGATTGAAGTTGACTGGGCAGGAGAGAACACAACAGAGGTTTATGAAATTACAGAGATGAATTTCCCTCCATACTTCCAAGTGTGAGAACTTGGAAATACCCAATCAAGTTGATGCACAGTGGACGCATGATGTACAAAAATATGTCCTACTTTAGACAGCAAGGTATTTAAGTCTAATTACCACCAAAGACCACTAGAACAAGCATCGAATGGCTAAAATGCAAAGTCTTCTGGGATGGGTGGGTAACCGAATGAAGCTTTGGCCCTCCTGTCCCTCCCCTGCAGGAGTACCAGGGCATCTGAAACAACATTATGCAATATATCAGTGGTCCCCAACTGGGTGCCCATGGTGGCTGATACGTTTCCTGGTGCCTGCAAAGTATTTATCGAAAATGGGCAGGGACAGGCAGGGCTTCTGCCCAGGAAGACTTCTAATTGGTTGCTCCAGTGACTGCTGCCATCCCAGCACAAGGATCTCCACTGCATGACTTGTGTTTTCATTTTAAAAGGCATCCTGCCCCAGACGTTTTGTGGCTGGCTCCTCCTCCTCCGGCAGCCATTCTGTGCTTGCGCCCACCATACTGTGCCAGAATTCCAAAAGTGCCCATAGGCTCAGGAAGGCAGGGCACGCCTGCCCTAGACGGAGCGATTGTCTGACCCGGCATGGGTGCTGTGCTATGTACTTAGCACACACAACAAGTTCTCATGGAAATTTCTGCTTTGAATTTTTTGTTTTGTTTTGCTGAAAAAGCCGGTGATTCCCCAAAACTTTGCCCTGCCCTTCCGTTTGAAAAGGCAAGACCTTGAACTCAGAAAAGTACTTTTGACACCTGACTCACCTTCATCCTCTTCGCTATCTTCCTCCTCCTCCTCCTCTCCCTCCTCCTCCTCATCGTCACTCTCTTCTTTCTTTGCGTTCTTCCCATTTTTTGCTCCTTTGCCAGGAACTGGTGTCTTCTTTGCTGGAGTGACAGCTACCTTTTTAGCCGGGGTTGCGACTCCCTTCTTTGCCGGGGTTGCGACTCCCTTCTTTGCCGGGGTTGCTGCCTTTTTGTTAGCGGCTTTCGCTGGAGGGACTGCTTTCTTCAGAGGAATCATCTGGGGGTGACACGAAGAGCAGAGTACAATGTCAGTAATACTACCCAACAGTCCAAGATGTAGGCATGGAGAGATATTTAAAGTTAACTCACCAAGAGCCTGGAATCTCAAGCTTACCCTGCAGCCAAATCTAACTCTCCTTGTGAGGCACGGTTAGACAACAGATTACGCAGCAGTGGATGGAAGTTTTGCCTGTCTCACGTTTTGCATCTTCTCAGGTGCTTCTCTTTTGCCAAACTAAAAGTTGACTGTTCAGCCAGCAAGCTCATTTTACTGTTTCGCATGCCATTAACAGCCACTTCCCTATTCACTATACAGATGGCAATTTGCACTGGGAATGTTCAAAACAAGAACATCACTGCCATCTCACTACGTTCTGTTATTTTGATACAGTTCCCCTGGAGAAAATAGCAGCTTTGGATGCTGGATACTATGGCATGATACCCTACAGAGGTCGCTCCCCTCCCAAAATTCCAGGCTCCATCCCCAAATCTCCAGAATTTCCCAAACCAGAACTAGCAAACTTATGTCTGACCAAGACTGTACCACTGTGCTACGGTGGGGATAAACCAACCTTTTAAATCTACATTAACAAATTCAGAGTCCAGTGTCACCTTAAAGACCAATAAAGGTTTAGTCAAGGTATAAACCTTTGTTGGTCTTAAAAGTGCCAATGGACTCTAAATTTGTTCTGCCAGCTTCAAACCAACATGGCTGACCACCTGGATCTATCTTTAAATCTACATCTTTGCTGTCCTTATTTTACAGATATAAAGTACATCTTGTCGTCCAACCCCCCCCCCCCCCCCGAGATAATCTGATCAAGGGCAACCATTTTGGTTTAAACATCTAAGAATCGTGATGGTGCTTTTAAATTTCTTTCTGCGCAGAGATGAGACATGTAGGATAAAAAGAACGTCTCACCCAGAAGGCTGTTCTTACTTCTGAGTATAGCTTTTGTTGTTAAATTTCTAACCATAAACAAGCAGTGCAAATGGATTCAACTATGGGTCAGATAAGCTACCTAGATTTCTTAGCAGAACTCACAATGTCATCTCAATGGAAAAAGTCTGATTATTTTAAAACTTCAAGTCCAGGGGCCCCTTTGAGATCAAATGAGTTTTATTCACAGTATTGGCTCTCACGTGCACACACGTCTCTTCAGATACATTTAAACAGAAATCCATGCATATAGGCAGGTGAGTTGCACACCTAAAATTATGGCCGTAAACACAGATTTTTATGATAAATGGATATCGTAAGAGTGACGTAATCAACTCTGAAGGAATTGGGATTAACTACCTGACACATGAAGCAATTTAAAGCATTGGATCTAGGAGACTCAGGTTCAAATCCTCACTCTGCAATGAAAGCTTGCTGCTTGACTTTGGGCCAACTGCTCTCTCAGCCTAACCCTCACAGGGTTGTTGTAAGAGTAAGGCAGAAGGAAAGGAAACCAATGTAAACTACCCTGAGCTCGTTGAAGAAACGGAAGGATAAAAACATAGTAAATTAAAAAAATGGGAATTGTTCAGGCAAAGCAACAATAGAAATCAGGTGGAAATGAGCTTCTTGATTTATTATCTCCAATTAAAACATTGCCACCTACAGATCTGAGGACTGAAATGTGATTTCTATATTTGACCAAAAACTTTTTGAATGATGCAATAACTTACACCAGATAGCTTGCCAAAAATTTATGTCAATTCCTTGGACTCATACTATTATCTGAATAAAACTGATTTTGTGTGTGTGTGTTTTTGAGCTGTTCTCATACGCCATTGGTTGGTATATCATTACAGAATCAGTATTGTTACCTGGAAGGGGTTGGAGCAGACTTGGCCATTATTTTAATCTTGATTACAACAGCTAAACAATGTACAGCATTGACTGGAACAAGTCAACATCACCCCCTGAATCAGTCGTCTCTGGTAATCTGGTAGCACCAGAAAATTGTTTAAATGCCAAAATTGATTTGTGAGGTCTCAGAAGGTGTTTGGTAATATACTCAATTTGTAGAGAAACGGTCTTGGTGTATTATGTTGTTTTATTTATACCCCACCTTCCTCCACAAGTGGGGAACCAAAGTTGCTTACAACAACCCTATGAGGTAGAAATGTGCAACTGGCACAGGTTACCCAGCAAGTTTCCATGGCAGAGTGGGGGTCCAAACCTGGGTTTCCCAGATTGTGGTCTGACACTTCAACCACTACATCATGCTAGCTTTGATGTTATGTTCTAGAACAGGAAGTTTCAAGATAACTTTGTAACTCTCCCTGGGAGATTCCCTTCGCCAGTGTGTTCCACCAGCGGGTGAAGAATTCTTTTGTCGCACTTAGAATACTCCAAATAACCATTACTGGCCCTCCTCCCTAATTTGGTACGGCTTGTGTTTTATTTAATTATTTATTTTTTAAAATTAAGTACTGTTATGTTTTTAAGCATGGTGTACGTGGCCTGGGCCCTTTGTGGGCAGGCAGTATACAATAAATAATAACATCTTATAACTTTAAATATTTTTAATCACCAGATTACTTTCATATTTTTATGTATGCTGCCCTGGAACCCATGACTGGGTAGAAAAGTGGTGTAACTGTTTAAATAAAAGAAACAAATAAAAGAAATGAAACAGACACCATGTTAGGTAGGGGGGCTGAGAGAGCTCTCTTGAGAACGGCCCTTGAGAGAACAGCTCTGAAAGAACGTGTGACTGACCCAAGGTCACACCAGCAGCTGGGGAATCAAACCCAGTTCTCCCAAATTAAGAGTCCACACTTCTAACCACTATACCAAATTGGCTTTTGTTATGTTCTAGAACAGGAAGTTCTGGAAGGCTTTGCTTTATGAATTTCTAAACTACATACAACGTGCTGGCTGGCTGGCTACCATTTCTATTAAAAGTTATGTATAAAGGACATAAAAAGTTGCCCAAGTGAGACTCAATATATAATTGATACGGGGTGCTGCAGGAACTGTTTTCGTGATGTGGCTTTCCAGGCGGCCAATGCAATTTATCATGCCCGTCACATTCACCTTTCTGGTGGGAGGGGGATGGGCTTTGCAAGCACGGCCAAAAGTACCTCAGCGAACACGGGGACCTATCCAGAAATAACTTTCCACCACGGAAAAATGCTGCTGTGTTTCCCTACTTATACGAAAGTCGCACTGCTAAAAGACAGAAAAAGGCACCAAAGCGTGTGAGCAGCCATGCACTGAATTCTCACCTCCTCCTCACTGCTCTCTTCTTCCTCCTCCTCCGAAGAATCCTCTTCTTCACTGTCGTCCACTTCCTTTGGAGGTGGGGGAGCCATTTTTTTCTGCTTAGGCTGGGTTTTAACGTTCTGAAAGAGACAAAGTGAGAATGAGGATTCAACCTCTTCCGGCAGCCTGAAAGTGAGAATGAGGATTCAACCTCTTCCGGCAGCCTGAACGGTAACATGTAACAGGAGATACTGCAATTAAGAAGTGCACAGAGGGTGAGCAATACAATCTCAAGGCTTTGAGCACAGAAACACTTGCCTGCCTTCAGGATACAGCAGTACAGAAAATAATTACAACCGTTAATAGCATCTTTATTTCATCTCAAAAGCCCACCACACAACCCTGGCAATTTGTCTGTCCGCCAGTTCCTCTTAAAAGTTTTATCTAATTCATTTACTCCCCGCCTTTTGTGTTCAGTGGGAGTCCAAAGTGGCTTCCATCATTCTCCTCTCCTCCAAGCTTTCACAGCAGAGCAGGGATTTGAAGCTGGGCCCTCCAAAACTCTCGTGCTCTACATCACACTCAGATTCCATTCCAACCTCCCTCCAAGGCATTTGGAATGGTGTGTGCAGGTTGCTCTTTTCCTTATTTTATCCTCACAGCGACCCTGCGAAGTAGGCTGGGTTCAGCAAGGGTGACTGGCGCAAAACCACTGCAAGACCAGACACTGTCTTGATGCCAGAGATCCTAGTTCAACACTCTGGCCATTCCGCCACAATGGTTCCATTGACTGAAAACCTGCAGCTGCCCTGCACATGGCTGGAAAAAGAGTCAAGTTTAAAGCAGGGGTAAAACCAAGCACATGTCGCTCACGCCTCCAGCCCTGTGATTTACCGAAAAGCAAACCTGGAACCGAATTTTAAAGAAAATATGCTTCTCCAGTTCCCTTCATTGTTCCGAAATGCTAACTGCGGCTTCAATGAAAAAGAATCTCAGCTAGCCATAAATAATTTCAGAAGGTAAACCATGTTGGTCTGGAGTAGAACAGCTAGTCCTGTAGCGCCTTAGGGATTAACCAGGTGAGCTCTGGAAAGCCCCCCAAAGCCTCTAAGTTGCTACTGGACTTGAATCTAGCTAACTTGAATGCAGGCTCAACCTATCTGAATTTCAGCCCTTCCTCACAAATTTCACAGCAACGGACTGATAATCAAGGCGCCCCCATGTGCCAACAGTGTCAGAATCCCATGTGCTTAAAGGGGAGCTGAAGTCCCTCATACGGGCGGTCAAGCACCAGATCCCCAAGAATCCTTGCCAGTGTTCTGCCCCGATAACCATCACCATGCACCAGGCGTTGGAAACCCCGGTTCAACGTACCACTGACCATGAAGTTCACTGGGCTACCTGGAGGCAGGAGAAAGCTGCACCAAAAGAATTTTTTGGGGGGGGGGGGAGAATAACAGTTTTGCTACCTTATATTGCCCTATACAGAAGGCAGGGAGTGCTACTGGAGTCGAACCATCTCGCAAACATGGTTGTTTTGCTATATTACCTCATATTATAGTGCACACGTTATAGTGTACCAAATCAAGCCTATTATAGTGCACATATTAAGAGTGGTGTACTGGTCCGTATTAAAGATCCAGGTGGCCGGCCGTGTTGGTCTGAATCAGTCAAACCAATTCAGAGGCCAGGGACACCTTTGAGACCAGCACAGGTTCATCCAAGGGATGAGCTTTTCTGTGCAAGGCACACTTTATCAAACACACTTAAAAGAGCCTTTTTTTTGCCATTCTACGTGTATTTGATGAAGTGTGCCTCGCACAAGTTTCATTCCTGGAACGAACCTTTGTTGGTCTTAAAGGTGGCCCTGGACTCTGCATTTGCTCTTCCATATTAAAGTGCATATTATGGGGGGGGGGGGGATATAAGCAGGACTGGGTCGTCTCCACCCCCCCCCCCCACCCATGGCCCTTTCTGACCTGGAGCCAGCCAGCCGGCCGGGCCCACCTCGTGGAGCAAGCGGAAGGAAGGCAGGAAGGCGAAGAGCGCCACGTGCGCTGTCCCTCTCCGACCTCTCCGGGACGGGAACCCGAAGGCGGCGAACCAGCGGAGCAGGCGGTGCCCGGGGTGGCGACCAATGCGCTCCCAGCTGCCCGGGTAGGACTCGCTCCCTCGGGGCACGGAATCGTCGCGCGCAGCACGCGGGCCGAAGGGAAGGCCTCGCGAGGGCCCACGTGGGAGGAGGGCCAGGCCAAGCCACGCCCTCCCCACCCCTCCCCACCCGCCAGCGCGCGGCGGAGACGCGATCCCGATCGCGCCCTCCGGATCCGCAAGGCCCGGCCCGCGTGGTGCCGCCGGGAAGCGGCGAGCAGAGGCCACGACGGGCTGCCTTCTTCCCTCCCCTTCCACGTGGTCGCGAACTTCCCCGGGCTGCGTCACGTGGCGAGGGGGAGAAGGAGGGGGGGGGAAACGCGCGCGCGCGTAGAGGAGGGGGGGGAGAAAAGGGAGGCGCGCGCGTGCGCGCTCCGTCCCCCCCCCCCCGCCAGCAGGTCGCTTGGGCGCGCGAGAGCGTCCCGCGCGAGGGGCGCCTAGAAACTCTTCCGAGCGCGCGCTCCCCCCCCTCCTCCTCCCAGTTTCCCTATCGACTGCAAATCCCTTTGAAAGGGGGAAAAAGGAGGGAGGGGGAGCCTTGAAACTGCCCAACGTTCGAGGGCGACGCGCGCCTCGCCAGCCAATCGCGGAGAGAGAATGAGGGGGGGGGGGGAGAATAACACAAGGAAGGGGGGAGCTTGAAACCGCAACTCCCGTCTCCCTCGCGCTTTCCCTCACAGAACGACGCGGGCGGGCGGGGGGAGCCTAGAAACCGCGCCGCACGCGCCAGCCCCGCTCGAGGCCCGCTCGCCTCAGAAGCCTTTCGAACCTCCCCTGGGGGGAAAAAAAGGGCCCTCCCCCGTTCGGCGCCCGCCGCCTTCCTTTCTCCCCCTCCCTCAGCTAGGCCCTCGCGGGGCTCACCTTGGCGAGCTTCACCATAATGGCGGCGGAGTTGTCCGGATGTCGAGCGAGCCGAGAGCACCACCGCACGACCCTAGCGCCACACTCGCGTCTCGGCCTGAATCCGAAAGAGTGAGGTCGACGACTGGCTTCGCCCCGTCTCCCGGCCCCCTCCTCCCCCCCGCGGGGCCGCCTCAGCCAATCCGAGGACGCGCGGCCTCCCCCGCCCCGCCCACTCCTCAAGACAGACAGCCGCTCGGCGGGCTTCCCCCCCTTTCCCCGGAGGCGGAGGAGTCGGACCAATGGGGGCTAGCCCCGCCCCGCCCCGTTGGAGAGCGCGTCCCGGGGAGAGGCGGGGTGGAAGGGGTCGCAGCCAATAGGGAGACGGCAGTGGGTGCCGCGCGCACTGCGATTGGTGGGTCCTGACGGGCGGAAGTGGCTCGAAGGAAGTGAAGCACGTGTGCGAGGGCTGGCGAGGCAACCGCGTGGTGCTGCCCATTTTGTGAGATTTGGCCGTTTCAGCTGTGCGCGAATGAGGTGAGGAAGGAAGCGGCCTCCTAATCTCAGCTGGATCGGAAAAGGGCATTTAGGAGGGTGCATGGCCTGGCCCCACTGCTGGACCTCCCGGGGGCACCTGGTGTTTTTGGCCACTGTGTGACACAGAGTGTTGGACTGGATGGGCCACCGGCCTGATCTAACATTGGCTTCTCTTATGTTCTTACGGGAATAGGGGAGATTTTGGAGGGCAATTATCTCTTTTTTAAAAAATGTAATATTTCAGTGGTTTTCAAAAAGAAAGGGGAAACAAAGAGGAGAGCAAATTATATTCATATATCTTACTCAAATTTCTCATACATAATTAAATATCTAAATTACCTGATTTTACCCATCTATAAACTTATTCAATTTAACAACGTCATGTTATACAAGCTTCAGTTTGGTGTAGTGGTTAAGTGTCCGGACTCTAATCTGGGAGAACCGGGTTTGATTCCCCACTCCTCCACTTGCACCTGGCTGGATGACCTTGGGCAAGCCATAGCTCTGTACCGGCTGTTCTCTCAAGGACAGCTTGGGAAAGAGCTCTCTCAGCCCCACCCGCCTCACAGGGTGTCTGTTGTGGGGAGGGGAAGGGAAAAGGAGTTTGTAAGCTACTCTGAGACTCCTTTGGGTAGTGAAGGGCGGGGTATAAATCCAATCTCTTCTACATTTCCGTTCATCTGTCACATTTCTATATCATCTGCCATTTTTTCTACTAAATATCCTAAGTAACTGGTTACACATCTTCATGTTTATCAGCATTAGGTAAAAAAATAATAATATGTATTTAAGAAAAGAGCATTCATAATTAACTTACATATCTAAAAATTCTTATATCGTTTCTACTATAGTTCATCTATCTGTCTAATAGCCAAGTGCCCCTGTGCATGTGGGTATCTAAACCCGCGTACCGAGGGCACTTGGGGGGCAGAGAGCTTTTCCTGCACACTTGGGGGACTCCCCAGGTGTGCAGAAAAATCCTAAAAGTTAAAAAAAATATTCAAGGGATATTTAAATCCCCCCCAAACTAAAAGAGCTTTCCCTGTGCATGCGCAGGGAACACAGGACAATACCTCACCTCTGCTGCGAGGGGAGTGAGAGGGCTTGGCGGTTGGAGCCAAGCGGGCCTTGCTGTTGCTGGGGGGGGGGGGAGAGCTTGGCGGGCTGGCGGCTGGGGCCGCACGGGCCTCGGTGTGAGGGGGGAAGAGCTGGGCAGGGGAGAAGGCTTACCTGCGGCAGCTTCCTCCTCTGCGTGGAGCTCTCCCTCCCGCGAGTATCACGGGTCCCCCCTTGTTTTTTTCTATTGTGTAAGTTTGTTATTTATCAAACCCACAAGTCAACAAATCATCATTCTCTGTTTCATGCAAAAAAGTCTATAAGGTTCATCTCTGCTATATATATTTGACTGTTTCATCATGAAAGAAAACAAGGAATAAGAAAGTTATTATTTTCCAGATTAACTTCGTTTCATGAACTCTCAGGTAAATCCTGCTGAGTTCAGTGGGGGCTTACTTCCAGGTAAGCGTTCATAGGATTCCAGCCTGAATGCGATGCTAGACCTTAGAGGCTGCAGGCAGCAGATAACGACTGGGATAATCATTGTGTGTGCATGCAGAAGCCCGGGTTGGAGAGAACAGAAAAAGGGGTACAGGCTTTGGAGAGTCGGTGTGGTTCTAGTCGGACTTAGAGTGTCGGACTGGAAGATACAGGTCCAAATTCCCACTTGTACCCTGGAATCTTGCTGGGTGACCTTGGGCCAGTCACGCACACTCTCAGCCTAACCCTATCCTTGAATATGAAGAAGTGTACATGTACACGAAAGCTGATACCTTGAATAAAACTTTGTTGGTCTTAAAGGTGCCACTGGACTCTAAATCTGTCCTGCCTCACAGGGTTCTTGTGAGGAAAAATGGAGGAAAGAAGAAAGACGTAAGAGGGTGCTTCCTGGAGAGAAAGGCAGGGTACAAATAAAATAAATTAGTCTAAGACTTGTGATCCTTAATAGAGAAGCCTCATGAAACGCTTTGTGAAGGCCTCGCGTCTTACATCCAGCTTTTGTCTGAATCTTTTTAACTGGAGATTGAACCTAGGGCCTTAACAATGCTGATAAACATGAAGATGTGTAACCAGTTACTTAGGATATTTAGTAGAAAAAACAGCAGATGATATAGAAATGTGACGGATGAATGGAATTATAAAAGAAGAGATTGGATTTATACCCCAATTAATCCCAATTCCTTCAGAGTTGATAATGTCACTCATCCGATATCCATTTATCATAAAAAAATCTGTTTACAGCCATAATTTCAGATGTGCAACTCACCTGCCTATACGTATGGACTTCCATTTAAATGTATCTGAAGAAACGTGTGTGCACGTGAAAGCCAGTACTGTGAATAAAAGTTAGTTGATCTCAAAGGGGCCACTGAATTTGAAGTTTTAAAATAATCAGACTTTTCTTCCATTGAGATGACATTGTGAGTTCTGCTAAGAAATCTAGGTAGCTTATCTGACCCATAGTTGAATCCATTTGCACCTCTTGTTTTATCCTGCATGTCTCATCTCTGCGCAGAAAGAAATTTAAAAGCACCGACACGATTTTTAGATGTTTAAATTAAAATGGTTGCCCTTGATCAGATTATTTTGGGGGGGTTGGACGGCAAGATGTACTTTATATCTGTAAAATAAGGACAGCAAAGATGTAGATTTAAAGATAGATCCAGGTGGTCAGCCGTGTTGGTCTGAAGCTGGCAGAACAAATTTAGAGTCCAGTATACCTTGACTAAACCTTTGTTGGTCTTAAAGGTGACACTGGACTCTGAATTTGTTAATGTAGATTTAAAAGGTTGGTTTATCCCCACCGTAGCACAGTGGTACAGTCTTGGTCAGACATAAGTTTGCTAGTTCTGGTTTGGGAAATTCTGGAGATTTGGGGGCGGAGCCTGGATTTTTGGGAGGGGAGCGACCTCTGTAGGGTATCATGCCGTAGAATCCAGCATCCAAAGCTGCCATTTTCTCCAGGGGAACTGTATCAAAATGACAGAATGTGGTGAGATGGCGGTGATGTTCTTGTTTTGAACATTCCCAGTGCAAGTTACCATCTGTAGAGTGAACTGGGAAGTGGCTGTTAATGGCATGCAAAACAGTAGAATGAGCTTGCTGGCTGAGCAGTCAACTTCTGGTTTGGCAAAAAAGAAGCATCTGAGAAGATGCAAAACGTGAGACAGGCCAAACTTCCATCCACTGCTGCGTAGTCTCTTGTCTAACCGTGCCTCGCAAGGAGAGTTAGATTTGGCTGCAGGGTAAGCTTGAGATTCCAGGCTCTTGGCGACTTAACTTTAAATATATCTCTCTGCCTACATCTTGGACTGTTGGGTAGTATTACTGACATTGCACTCTGCTCTTCGTGTCACCCCAGATGATTCCTCTGAAGAAAGCAGTCCCTCCAGCGAAAGCCGCTAACAAAAACGCAGCTACCCCGGCAAAGAAGGGAGTCACAACCCCGGCTAAAAAGGTAGCTGTCACTCCAGCAAAGAAGACACCAGTTCCTGGCAAAGGAGCAAAAAATGGGAAGAACGCAAAGAAAGAAGAGAGTGACGAGGAGGAGGAGGAGGAAGAAGAGGAGGAGGAGGAAGATAGCGAAGAGGATGAAGGTGAGTCAGGTGTCAAAAGTACTTTTCTGAGTTCAAGGTCTTGCCTTTTCAAACGGAAGGGCAGGGCAAAGTTTTGGAGAATCACCAGCTTTTTCAGCAAAACAAAAGAAAAAATTCAAAGCAGAAATTTCCATGAGAACTTGTTGTGTGTGCTGAGTACATAGCAGCACCCATGCCAGGTCAGACGATCGCTCCGTCTAGGGCAGGCGTGCCCTGCCTTCCTGAACCTATGGGCACTTTTGGAATTCTGGCACAGTATGGTGGGCGCAAGCACAGAATGGCTGCCGGAGGAGGAGGAGCCAGCCACAAAACGTCTGGGGCAGGATGCCTTTTAAAATGAAAACACAAGTCATGCAGTGGAGATCCTTGTGCTGGGATGGCAGCAGTCACTGGAGCAACCAATTAGAAATCTTCCTGGGCAGAAGCCCTGCCTGTCCCTGCCCATTTTCGATAAATACTTTGCAGGCACCAGGAAACGTATCAGCCACCATGGGCACCCAGTTGGGGACCACTGATATATTGCATAATGTTGTTTCAGATGCCCTGGTACTCCTGCAGGGAGGGACAGGAGGGCCAAAGCTTCATTCGGTTACCCACCCATCCCAGAAGACTTTGCATTGTAGCCATTTGATGCTTGTTCTAGTGGTCTTTGGTGGTAATTAGACTTAAATACCTTGCTGTCTAAAGTAGGACGTATTTTTGTACATCATGCGTCCACTGTGCATCAACTTGATTGGGTATTTCCAAGTTCTCACACTTGGAAGTATGGAGGGAAATTCATCTCTGTAATTCCATAAACCTCTGTTGTGTTCTCTCCTGCCCAGTCAACTTCAATCTAGAGCGCCTGGCAGCAGAGTGAAACTTCATGCATTCTGAAGATCAGCTGCTGTGCCAAAGGCAGGCTGGCCGTTTGCAGTGGTTAAGAATATAAGAGCCCTGCTGGATCAGACCAGTGGTCTCATCTAGTCCAGCATCCTGTCTCACACAGTGGCCAGCCAGTTCCTCTGGAGGGCCAACAACAGGGCAGAGAGGCCGAGGCCTTCATAAGAACATCAGAACAGCCCAGCTGGATCAGACCAGTGGTCCCATCTAGTCCAGCATCCTGTTTCACAGTGGCCAGCCAGTTCCTCTGGAGTTCAACAACATGGCAGAGAGGCTGAGGCCTTCCCCTGATGTTGCCTCCTGGCACTGGGGGTCTGAGGATTAGGGCCTCTGAAGGTGGAGGTTCCCCTCAGTCACCATGGAGTAGCCATTGATAGACTTATGCTCCATGAATCTGCCTGATCCCCTTTTAAAGCAGTTTATTCCTGTGGCCATCACTGCGTCCTCTGGCAGCAAATTCCACATGTTAATCACTCTCTGTTGCAGCGCCTGAACCTTTAAAGTTGTCGATCCTGGAAAGGGCTCGGCAGGCATAGGAAGAGGATGAGGAAGAGGACGAGGAAGAAGATGGTAAGTCCGTTTTGTCAGGGCGGCTAGATTTGAGTCCGTAGTGCCTCATAAAGGGGAGCTTTCGACTCTCGAAACGTCATATCCCAAGAATCTTGTTAATCTCTAGGGTACGCCTGGGCTGGACTCCAGCTGCTGTGCTGCTGACCCACAAAGCTACCTCATGAAACTGTTTTCGTGGAACACTTTCTGTTTTCTCAGAAAGTGTCGCAGAAAGGGTATTGGCTAGTCAGCTGGATAATCTGTGGCATGAATCGAGCAAGAGTCAAGCAGCACCTTAAAGACTAACAACATTTGTGGCAGGGTGTGTAGGAGCTTTCGTGAGTCACCGCTCACTTCTGGGGTGTGACGTTGAAGAGGGTACAGGGTTAGAAAACCAGAGCCTTTCGTGACAATGGCCAGCCCTCGCCAGCAGTCGTTGCCTAAACTTCAGATAGCCAGTAAGACGAGGTGGTGCGGGGCTCCACATTTCCCATGAAGGTTCTGTGGGAAGGAGATCGGCTGTCTCGGCTTTCCTCGAGGGCCTGCACAGGTGATGAACATCGGGACTTAATACTGATGCTTATCATGATGTCTCTGATGTGTACTGATGTGTCGAGCCCAAGATGCTCCCTAGCGTCACTGCAGATCCTGTGGCCTCACTGAATTTAGGGTGGCACAGCATCTGTTATCTGTGATTAGAGTGTCAGACCAGGGTCTGGCCTGGGAGAGCTAGGTTCAACTCCCCACTCGGCCATGGAAGCTTGCTGGGTGACCTTGGGCCAGTCACGCTCTCAGCCTAACCCCACCCCACCGGGGAGGTGTCGTGAGGATTAAATTGGGGCTCCTCTGAGTAAGTCTGCTGCATTCATTCAGCCATGATTAGCATCCTCTTGTCTCTAAGTACCATCACGTAGTTCCTAGCTCCTGTTTTTACGGGAGTAAGAAATGGCATCAACAGCAGCATGCATTGCACAGCCGTGGTTGCGGGTTGGGCCTAAAACGGTCGCCTTGGGTTTTCAGACTCCGAAGATGAGCCCATGGATACCACCTCAGCCAAAGGGAAGAAAGCTGTCCTGGCGAAGGCTGCCCCAATCAAAGCTGCCGCAGCTGAGTCTGAGGACGAGGGAGATGAAGAAGATGACGAGGAAGAGGATGAGGAAGAGGAGGATGACGATGAAGGTGAGTTGAACGTGGTCATCCGCTTTGATCGTGTAAAGAATTGGTCTGGTTCTTCAAACATTCTCTCTTTCTTGCTTCCCCTTTGTTGGTCCCATAGCTGGAAATGATGATTTCTCGCTGAGCTGATGTGATAAAAATCATATATGAATTATCTCCAAAGATAGTCAAGTCCTGATCCAGCCATCTCTTTTGGCAAGAGCTCTCTTGTCTTCTCCCTTCTGAGATTTTTCTGACAGCTAGATGACTATTTTTTTTTGTCCCATTCTTCCCCTCACCTCCCGGTAGAGACCGTACAAGAAACTCCCAGAAAATGGAAGAAGGAAATAGCCAAACAGAAGGGCACCCCAGATGCCAAGAAGAAGAAAACCGAAGGTGAGCGGCCAGTGAGATATCTCAAGAGTTCTCCCTCAAAATGACTAATTGTACTTGAATTTGTGGTATAGAGAACTATTGATCACACATCCCTCCGTGTCTCGTGGTTCTTTCCTGTGTCCCTTCCAAGCATCTGTAGGTAGAAAAGCCAGGGTTAATGTTCTGACACTTTAGCATGACCGAAGATCATGTTCTGACCCTGCCTTGGTGTGGTAACATAACCTGGCTTATCCTAGGTTGGTCCAACTCGCTCCACAGTAACTCACACCTAATAAAGCAAAAAAGCTTTGTTGAAGAAGTTCCTTACAGGTTTTTCTAAAACTGTGTTTCGTGGAGTATCAAGGCACAGAAAAATAACAAAGCTGGATAGCTGACTACTTAGGAGGAGGAGGAGATTGGATTATATACCCCTCCCTTCACTTAGAGTCGCCGAGCAGCTTACGTTCTCCTTTCCCTTCCCCGCCGCACAACACACACCCTGTAAGGTAGGTGGGGCTGAGAGAGCTCTTCCGAGAACTGCTCTTGAAAGAACAGCTCTGACAGAACTATGGCTTGCCCAAGGTCATCCAGCAGCTGCAAGTGGAGGCGTGGGGAATCAACCCCAGTTCTCCCAGATTAGAGTCCACGCTCCTAACCACTACACCAAACTGGCCTTAACACTTGCAGCAATGATATTGGTTCTTACAGCGAAAGCGTGGTGTTCCAGAGCACCCAAAGAGTGTCTTCAGGCAGCAAGAGGGTGGGGGTAGGCAGTAGAAAGGGGATAAGAAGGGGATTTTCTCTTCCATCACAGGTTATATTATATCAGCGGTTCGTAACCTGTGGGTCGCGACCCCTTTGGGGGTCAGACGACCCTTTCACAGGGGTCGCCTAAGACCATCGGAAAACACATATTTCCAATGGTCTTTGGAACTGAGACACCGCTCCTCTATCCGTCTCCAGGCGGGTCTGCCAACATGCAGATACGCCCACATACGAGTACCCGGTGTGATGACATCATCGCGCCAACCCCATCACATATATCCTGTACAAATACAGGTGTATGTGACAGGGTTGGTGCTATAATGTACTTATGCGGACCAGTCATACGTGTAGAGAGCAGCTACTGTGTAGAAAGTAGCTGCTGTGTTGAAAGCAGCAGTATTGGAGGTAAAACGAAACGGATGTGAGGGCGATCCGGCTGCGACATCTGTCACCCCATTGATCGCCAGGGTTGATTCGGCTGATCTGGCTGGCTAGGCACGTGTCCCCTACCTCCCTCACTGCTGCACGCTCGGTCGAAGAGGATGACCATCCCAGATAGAAGGAGTGAACCGTTCTTCAGTCAAGGGTATACGATAGCTGCGCTCCCCTGCTAGAACCTCCAAACAAGCTCAAGGAGGTAAAACGACACTGCATGAATTATAATTACTGGGCAAATGTAAAATCATGTACTGTAAAATCATCAACTAGTGCAAAAAAAAAATCTGTACCATGGGAACTTAAGCTGGATGCTGATTGGTCTTTTTATATTCAGCGGTGGTTGGTGTGAATACTGCCTCCTTGTGATAGTAACAGGTATGTAAAAAAAACAACACAGAGAATGGTAAATCATAGGAAACTTTAATGAACTGTATTGCCTGAACTATGCCATGTATCATCTTTTGTATTATTAAAGCTATTGTTATATATTATTTTCATTAGGAAACCATCCCATGACAGTGGATTGTGTAGAGAAGAACGTTAAGAAAAGAAAATATAGTGAGGATTTTTTACAGTATGGTTTTACCTCAGTAATTACATTAGGAATTGAGAAACCGCAATGTGTTATTTGTTGTGAAGTTCTATCAGCCGAATCTACGAAGCCGAGCAAACTAAAACACCATTTTGATAGCAAGCATCCAAGCTTTGCCGGCAAGGATACCAACCATTTTAGAAGCAAAGCTGATGGACTCAAGAAAGCCAGACTTGACACTGGTGGCAAGTACCACAAACAAAACGTAGCAGCCGTTGAAGCTTCGTATTTGGTGGCACTCAGAATCGCCAGAGCTATGAAACCTCACAGCATTGCTGAGGATTTACTCTTGCCAGTGGCCAAAGATGTTGTTCGAGTTATGATCGGAGACGAATTTGTTACGAAATTCTGGATCAAGTGTTTGCAGTCCTATCCTGTTCTGTCTGAGACTGTGTTGCGCCTTCTTCTTCCATTTCCAACAACATATCTTTGTGAAACAGGGTTTTCCAGCTTGTTGGTTATCAAGTCTAAATACAGAAGTAGACTTGTTGTGGAAGATGATCTTCGTTGTGCCCCGAGAATTTCTGATCTGGTGAGAAAGAAACAATCTCAACCTTTGCACTGACGTTGGCTTTTTATGCATACTGTCGCAAAATGTAGCAATATAGTTTACTGTTGTAATATTAAGACTTGTTACCCGTGCTACACCATGCTTCAAGACAAAATTTCATTTATTTGTACTTAGAAATAAATATTTCACAATATATAATTACATATTGTTTTTGTGATTAATCACTATGCTTTAAATATGTTCAATTCGTAACAATGAAAATACATCCTGCACATGAGATATTTACATTACAACTCAAAACAGTAGCAAAATTATGAAACAGCAACGAAAATAAATGAAGTAGCAACATGAGGAACTGTATTAAATGGTCGCGTCATTAGGAAGGTTGAGAACCACCGCTTTAGTAGAATAGCAGCATGTCAGTATTTTCATTCTCCCAGCATGCCTTTAAACAATAGCCGTAAATGAACCAAAGTTAATATCTGAATATATGTTTATGATTGTTTATTTGGTTAGAATCACAAATGGCAGTTATTGTGTGTGTGTGTGTGTGTGTGTGTATTTTTATTTATTTATTTGTTTGTTCTATTTATATCCCGCCTTGCCAGTTTTTTTTAGACCGGCTCAAGGCGGCTTACAACATAAAAGACCATCAAGGTTTACAATAAAAACAGCTAAAACAACACTACATTATAAATACAGAAGATGGCGACTTCAGAGCACTCAGGTAGACAGTGGCAGCAGGGGTGCGACCAGCAGGGCCAGGGCGATGTTATAATCGGCTCTCTCCCCGGTGGCGGCTCCTATTTGAAAGCCTGGCGGAAGAGCTCCGTCTTACAGGCCCTGCGGAACTGCAATAGATCCCGCAGGGCCCTGATGTCATCCGGGAGCTCGTTCCCCCAGTAAGGAGCCGCCACCGAGAAAGCCCTGGCCCTGGTACAAGACAACCGGGCCTCTTTCGGACCGGGGCAAGCCAGGCGATTTTGGGTGCCGGACCTCAGTAACCTCTGGGGCCTATATGGGGAAAGGCGGTCCCTCAAGTAGGCGGGCCCCTGACCATAAAGGGCTTTAAAGGTTAACACCAGCACCTTGAACCTGATCCGGTATGCTATAGGCAGCCAGTGCAGTGACTGCAGCACAGGCCAGACGCGGTCCCGCAAAGAGAGACCCATCAACAGCCTGGCCGCAGCGTTCTGCACCAGCTGCAGCCTCCGGATCTGGGCCAAGGGCAGCCCCAAGTAGAGAGCGTTGCAGTGATCAAGATGTGAGGTGACCGTAGCGTGGATCACTGTAGCTAGGTCTTCGCGTTCGAGGAAGGGAGCCAACTGCCTAGTCAGCCGTAGATGTATCATGGAAGTGTTAAGTGTACCTACTAGGTTAACCTGTTTGTCAGTGGTAGAGTATAAAGTGTATAACAGTTTTTCATAAACTGTGCGTACAACACATCTATAGGAAGGGGGGGGGTCTTGTCCATACAAAGTTGCTGTATTTTTCATTGCCCACTTTCTGCTCTGGCTTTGGAGAGTCAGTGTGGTTCTAGTCGGACTGGAAGATACAGGTCCGAATTCCCACTTGTACCCTGGAACCTTGCTGGGTGACCTTGGGCCAGTCGCACACACTCTCAGCCTAACCCTATCCTTGAATATGAAGAAGTGTACATGTACACGAAAGCTGATACCTTGAATAAAACTTTGTTGGTCTTAAAGGTGCCACTGGACTCAAACTTTGTCCTACCTCACAGGATTGTTGTAAGGGTAAAATGGAGGAAAGAAGAAAGATGTAAACTCTTTTGGGTGCTTCCTGGAGAGAAAGGCAGGGTCTTTGTACTTAATAGAGAGGCCTCACGAAATGCTTTGTGAAGGCCTCATGTCTTACGTCCAGCTATTGTCTGAATCTTTTTAACTAGAGATTGAACCTAGGGCCTTCTTCAGACAGAGGTGCATAACCATTGAGCCAAATGTCCTTCTTGTCGCATCATCCCTGCTGAAGGTCTCAGAGTGAAGCTTTGCGCTGCATTTGAGCATTTGCTTGCGGCCTACTGTGGCTCAGATTGCATAATTTGATAGGGAAGAGGGTCTAGTTGCTGCTTTAGTATTGATTGTGTGAGAATTCAATGTCTTTATAGCCCACCCTTCACTACCCGAAGGAGTCTCAGAGCAGCTTACAATCTCCTTTCCCTTCCCCTCCCAACAACAGACACCCCTGTGAGGTAGGAGGAGCTGAGAGAGAGCTCTTGAGATAACTGCTCCTGAGAGAACAGCTCAGAGAGAACTTGTGACTGACCCAAGGTCACACCAGCAGCTGCATGTGGCGGTGTGGGGAATCAAACCCAGTTCTCCCAGATTAGAGTCCGCGCTCTTAACCACTACACCAGCCTGGCTCTTGGAGAGAGAGGAAAGGCTGCAGGGTATAGCCAATCTCATCAGCTCTCAGAAGCCAAACAGGGTTTGTACTTGGAAAGGAGAATGCCGAGGTAGGTGGGAGAGGTGTTGTAAAGGATGCAAAGGTACAATGTGTGCTGTACATTTTCCTTCTGTTCTAATCAAGCTGCTTACAATGCACATTGTACCTCTGCATCCTTTACGAACATTCTTTTCAATGCCCCTCCCACCTTCTGACTAGGATAAAAGGACTCCCAAGATCTCCATTTCTGTTCTACCCGTCTCTGACCAAGGGAGCTTCGATGCTTGAAAGCTTACACCTGGAAACTCTTTTTGTCTCTAAGGTGTTAACGGTGAACCTAACTGCTGGAAACACATTTAGAGTCCAGTGGCACCTTTCAGCCCAAGAAAAGTTTATTAAAGGTATGAGCTTTCGTGTGCAAGGCACACTTTTGCAAAGACGTTGGGATGGTAGATGAGGTTCCAAACTTATAAACAGGGACTGAACAGCAGATGAACATGTAACATGATGATTATGATATGCAGAGTTGAAACTAAATAACAAGCTAAGGTTATAAGGTCAACAGTTGTAAAGCAATAAATATATCAGAATAGCAGATAAATGTCTAAAGGTGTCTTTTCTAATTGTGGGAAGCAAGCCCCTCTCCATTCTCTCCTCCCAGGCGCGGAGATCACTTAACAGCACTTTTTGAGCTGGGGGAGGTGGTGGAGTTCTGGGCACCTGTAACTGACCCCACAAAGAGAGGGGAAGAAAAACTAAACCAACCAAGCGAAAACCTCCAAAGAAAGTTTAGGAAACTAGTCAAATCATAAGAGTTGGAAGGGACCTCCAGGGTCATATGGTCCAACCCCCTGCACAATGCAGGAAATGCACAAATACCTCCCCCTCCAAACCTGCAGCGATCACTGTTCTACACCCACAAGATGACAACCTCCAGGATCTCCAGTCAAACGTGCCTGGAGAAAAATTGCTTCCTGACGCCAAACTGGCAAACAGTATTTCCCTGGGCATGTAAGAAAGGGCCACAAGAACTAAGCACTGAGGCAACCCTTCCTGCCCTCCCTCTCATGATCTGCCTAAGTTTGCAGAATCAGCATTGCTGTCCGATGGCCATCGAGTATCTGTCTGAAAACCTCCAAAGGAGGAGAGCCCACCATCTCCCGAGGAAGCCTGTTCCACTGAGGAACTGCTCTGTCAGGAAGTTCTTCCTCATGTTCAGCCGAAAACTCTTCTGATTTAATTTCAACCCATTGGTTCTGGTCTGACCTTCTAGGGCAACAGAAAACAACTCCGTACAATCTATCTGTATAAGTCCCCTCACTGTAAAATACGCCAAACCACTGGACCTAGAAATACCAGATTCGGGGAGAGCGCTCCTACCAAGGCTGTAAAATACGCCAAACCACTGGACCTAGAAATACCAGATTCGGGGAGAGCGCTCCTACCAATCGCTAAGAAGGGATTTTTAGAAATTTGACCCCTGTGTGTGTCAAAAGGGGGAAAATGTGCTCCCCCCATTGATTTCTATGAGGCTGCCAGGCTGCTGCCTACTTGGACCCCCCACTCTCTGATTGGTCAGCTGCAGAGCTCAGCGTTCTGAGGTAGAAAAAACAGTTACAGGAGACTGCAGAGAGCTAAGGGCAGTTGAGATCAGGATTGCTTTAGCCCTGCTGCTGGCCCAGCCTCCCAGATGCCTTTAAGCCACGAGGGAGCCCTCCCCAGCAGTAACGCCTTGGTGATCCTGCCAGCCCCGCCTCCACAGTGGCTTCTAGTACTCCTCCCTCTCCCCCTCCTACACTGGACAGGCCTCTGCCTGTCAGGTGTAGGAGAGGAGGTGGGATGCTTACAGCAAAACAATCCAGGAACACCGGTAGAGAGGCCATCACTTTCATGGATGGACGGTGGGCAGGAGATGACTTAACAAATGGCTGCTTCTTAAATGGACACTTCTATGTGGCCTGCTCCAGAGTGAGCTCACCAAGCAGCCTGGTGATCCTAGCACCTGAGGGCAGAACCATCCATGTGGTCAACAGAGAGGTCCTTCAGTGGAGGGGGGTGGGAATATGAATGTCTTACTTCCATTTTGTCCATTAAAATTCCTACAAAAAATCTTACATTTCAGACTTCACATCATCAGCCGTGTTCCCCCTAAGCTGAGTTAGCGTGAACTAGCTCACCGTTTTTTAGCCTCCAACTTGCACGTTTTTGTCTTAGCCCAGGAAGGATGACTCCAGAACCAACTCATTTATGCAGCAGCCAAATCGCTCGCTCACAACTTCAATGCCAGTAGCTCACAAAGTAGAATTTTTGCTCACAAGACTCCACAGCTTAGAGGGAGCATTGATCATCAGTATTATAACTGGGTTTACGGAATTTAAATACTGTCACGAAGCACGGATATCAGGCTAGTCCTCACTATGACAGCCCTTCAAGTGCTTGAAGATGGTGATCGTATCCCCTCTCAGTCGTCTCCTCTCCCGGCTAAACATACCCAGCTCTTTCAGCCTTTCCTCCTAGAGGACTTGGTCTCCAGACCCCTCCCCATCTTCGCGGCCCTCCTCCAGATGCGTTCCAGCTTGCCTATATCCTTCTTAAATTGCGGTACCCAAAATTGAACACCATAGTAAAGGGCCAGAAGTGAAAAACATCAATAGATATAGACAAAAATATGTGAGTTTATTTCAAAAACAGATAAAAGTCTTGTAGGGGCCCAAATAAAGCCTCATAAAATAATCAAAGTGACAAATGCTCAAAAAGAACCATATATGACCTGACCAATGCTCCCTCTAAGCTGTGGAGTCTTGTGAGCAAAAATTGACCTGTTCAATCTTGTTTGGCACTCGGGCCCCCCCCCCCCCCATTTCCTACCTTCCCCCACGAGGCAGTGGCACAATCTGAAGTCTTTTTAGCGCCATCTGGAAATAAGTACATAAGAACATAAGAGAAGCCAATGTGGGATCAGGCCAGTGGCCCATCCAGTCCAACACTCTGTGTCACACAGTGGCCCAAAACACCAGGTGCCCTCAGGAGGTCCAGCAGTGGGGCCAGGACACTAGAAGCCCTCCCACTGTTCCCCACCCCCCAGGCACCAAGAATACAGAGCATCACTTGCCTCAGACTGAGGGTTCCTATCTATACTTTGTGGTTAATAGCCACTGTTGGACCTCTGCTCCAGATGTTTATCCAACTCCCTCTTAAAGCCGCCCATGCTTGTAGCCGCCACCACCTCCTGTGGCAGCGAATTCCATGTGTTAATCACTCTCTGGGTGAAGAAGGACTTCCTTTTATCCGTTCTAACCCGACTGCTCAGCAATTTCATGGAGTGCCCACGAGTTCTTGTATTGTGAGAAAGGGAGAAAAGGACTTCTTTCTCTACCGGCTCTAGCCCATGCATCATCTTATAAACCTCGATCCTGTCGCCCCTCAGCCGTCGTTTCTCCAAGCTAAAGAGCCCCAAGCGCTTCAACCTTTCTTCATCGGGAAAGTGTTCCAACCCTTTTACCATTCTAGTTGCCCTTTTCTGCACTTTTTCCAATCCTATAATATCTTTTTTGAGGTGTGGTGACCAGAACTGTACACAGAAATGTTTTTAATTGTGTATTATCTCATTGTTTTAAGTTGTCTTATTAATTTATGGATATGTTTTATTGTTCAGGGCCTTGAGCCTTGTTTGTACAGGGGAGGGCAGTCTATAAGTTTAATTTAGAAATAAATTTATAAATAAATATTGCACCTTTCGAATAAGACTTAAGGGAAATCAAGCGGAAATCCACCGTCTGCTCCTTGGAAACCCACAAGGTTTGGTTAGGCGCACTGTAAAATGCAATAGCCCCTTTTTCAAGACAAGCATGTCACTTTCTTAACAGCTGAGGCAGCATTTCCTTTTTCTTCCTGTGTAGGTAAAATGATGTAGCGTCACATGTTCTTCAGAATGGGTCTGAGCATTTTGACTCTTAATTTAAAGGCAGAGTATGGCTGGAGGAACCATGCTCTGATAGGAGAACTTTGCATGTCGTTTCATGTTTCGTAGTGGGGGGGGGGGAGGCAGAATTGTGCTAAAGAAATTAACGTTAATTGCATTCTTAAAATGTGGTACTTGGCCTTTTTCCACAGCGCTATATAAACATTTTCATATGCATTTGCTTAGTTAACAAAATCAGGATGGTTTCTTAAATGTGAAATAGCTATTTGAGGTTTGCTCTGTGCAGCTGAAAGGGAAGTTGATTTGTAGGATCTCTTTAAAAACCCTGTAAATAATGTTGTTAATTTTCTGTATATTATGATAACTCTTATGTGCATACAGCATCTTAAAGATGGGCAGTGATGGGAGGGCTTCTGGGGTTCTGGCCCCACTGGCAGACCTCCTGAGGGCACTTGGGTTTTGGCCAGTGCGTGACACAGACTGGATGGGCTATTGGCTTGATCCAGCATGGCTCCTTTAATGTTCTTAGATAGTTTAAAAATATTACTTTTAAAGTATCCGCCTATCTGTTGGAAGCTAACTGGTGATCAGTGAAAAGAAGAAGAGAAGAGATTGGATTTTACCCCGTCTTTCACTACTCAAAGGAGTCTCAGAGCGCCTTACAAGCTCCTCTCCCCTCTCCTCCCCACAACTGACACCCTGGGAGGTAAGTGGGCTGAGAGAACTCTGAGAGAACTGACCATGAGAGAACCGCTCTGAGAGAACTTGTGACTGACCCAAGGTCACACCTGCAGCTGCATGTGGAGGAGTGGGGAATGTTTCCTTGTGGTTCGAGGTGGCTTACATCAGTAGTTAAAAACATTTCCAAGTAAAACCAGAATAAAACCCCCAAATCTTTGATGGGGTTCCTTGCCGGCTTGGTTAAGAGCCAAGGGCAGGAGTCCCCAACCTTTTTGAGCCCGCGGGCACCTTTGGACTTTTGACACAAAGCGGTGGGCACAGCCACAAAATGGCTGTTGCAGGAGGCGGAGCCAGTCACAAAATGGCTGCCAAAGCTTCTTTTCAGTGACCCGACGAAGATCCTTGTCCTGTGGTGGCAGCTGCTGCCAAAGCAACATTTTAAAAAACCAGCACCGCCAATCAGATCTCCAGTGGCCAATCAGAAGCCCTACCTGTCCCCTCCCACTTTCTAAAAACACTTGGTGTGCGCTAAGAAAGGCATTGGGGACCCTTGGCCTGGGGATTATGCTAGACCAGGGGTGGGCAATTGTTTTGGCTCGGGGGCCACTTTGTGGGAGCAGAGGTTAGCGGAGGGCTGCACCTTTTAAAATGATTGCCTTCATTAGTTAACTTTGCATTTCAGAAAAGGTATAAATTGTATCATAAAAATCAATAAATATAAATTAAATAATATTATTGGTAGTTTTATTCAATTTATTTATTGTGCTAATTTCATATCATCTATAGCTGCAAGCACATTTAATTTTAGAATCAGTGTAATAAGACAAATGTACCCTATCACACTTTTCTACAATTTTTTTGAAATCAGATTGCTTGTTGAGATTCTCATTACAGCCTGCAAGTTAGTGTCTGTCAAACAGCATCTATATTTACTCTTGTTGATCTTCATGCAAGAAAAACTTTGCTCACAAATATATGTAGACCCAAATATAGAGAACATTTTCCCAGCAAATTTCTTCATACATGGACATTTTTTCAGCAGACAAAGATTTGTAAAAGTCAACTAATGTCACAGCATTAAACATTTCTTTCACAGTGTGATCTGTCTGCATGTCAAGAAGTTCAAGCTGCAGCTCCTCAGGTGCTGTATCAATATCAGCAGTGATGGGATAAGAGAGCAAATTGAATTTAGGCTCAATTTTCTTGAAGTCCTGAAATCTTCTTGCCGGGCCGCAAAAAACTCTGTGGCGGGCCGCATGTGGCCCCTGTGCCACCATTTGCCCACCCCTGTGCTAGACAATGCATCCTTCCAGCTCCATTTCCTCCCCCAAGTTAAATTTTGTTCAAATTTCCATTAACAATAATGGATATTATCAACATTATACAGGGTAGATACATATCATCTTAATCATTTAAAGGAGAACATTCTATTCTTCATGAATTTAGTATTAACGTATTATCAACATATACCACATTTACCTCTGCTATTATCTCTTGAGAAACTAGGTAAGATAAGATAGGTAGCCATCAGTGTTCCCTCTAAGCTGAGTTAGTGTGAGCTAGCTCACAGTTTTTTAGCCCCCCCAGCTCACACATTTTTTGTCTCAGCTCAGGAAGGATGGCTCCAGAGCAAACCAATTTATGCAGTAACCAAATCGCTCGCTCGCAACTTTAATGCCAGTTTGGTGCAGTGGTTAAGTGCGTGGACTCTAATCTGGGAGAACCGGGTTTGATTCCCCACTCCTCCACTTGCACCTGGCTGGATGACCTTGGGCAAGCCATAGCTCTGTACCAGCTGTTCTCTCAAGGACAGCTTGGGAAAGAGCTCTCTCAGCCCCACCTGCCTCACAGGGTGCCTGTTGTGGGGAGGGGAAAGGAGTTTGTATGCCGCTCTGAGACTCCAAGTGAGTGAAGGGCGGGATATAAATCCAATCTCTTCTCTTCTCTCTTCTCTTCTCACAAAGTAGAATTTTTGCCTACAGGACTCCACAGCTTAGAGGGAGCATTGGCAGCCATATGCTAGTAAATTCACTATATCCGCCATTAGCTTTTGTTGGTTTCATTATGTCTGATAATTTTTCCGTTATGTATAAATCCCATGACTTTTATACCATAAGTTTATGGTTGGTTTACTTTCTGATATTCATTTTGAAGCTATTGTTGTTTTTGCTGCGAATAATAGTAAGGCGATTCTTTTTCTTTGTGTAGTAGATAAACCACTGTCATTTCTAAGGTTTAAGAGTATTGATTCTGGATTTTTGTTTATGGTGTGTCCAGTTATACATCTAATTTCCTCTGATACTTCGTCCCAAAAGGATGGGACGATAGGGCTCCATTTAACCCAAAAGATGGCCTGTGTGCCCCGACATGGCCAGTCTGGCCACCTGGATCTATGCCATGGTAACATCTGGACCAAACTACTGTAATGCGCTCTACACAGCTATTGTATGTTGGTCACATCATGAGAAGACGAGTCACTGGAGAAGACCATAATGTTAGGATAAGTCGAAAGCAGCAGGGAAAGAGGAGATGGCTTGAATGAGTGAAGCCAAAGCCCCCTCACTTTGCAAGACCGGAACAGGGCTGTTAATAATAGGACTTTTTCAAAGCGAGGGTCACCATAAATTGGAAGCAATTTGACAGCCTCCTTAACACAGACATGCATGCAGCCCAAATTTCTTTTGTAAGCATGGAAAAGATGGAGGAAGGACTCGCTTTCTCCTGCACCCTAGCCTCAATAGAAGAAGAAGAGGAGATTGGATTTATACTCCGCCCTTCATTACCCAAGGGAGTTTCAGAGCAGCTTTCTTTCTTTTTTTTTTGCAATAGAATTTTATTTCCCCCCCCCCCATTATTTTCAGATGCAGTTAGCTTTTATACATATTCCATTCTCTATAATATTGCATAGTTAGCTAAAAAGATATAATCATTAAATGACTTCCCACCCCACCTGCACCTTCATATGTATCAACTGGTAAACATGTATTTAAAAGTATTTGCCTCCTAAGGTAACATTTTGAGCTATTATAACTTTTATACACTTAAACGTTATATTGGTTAAAAAAGAAAAAAGGTTTAGTTTCGCGGTTAACTAAAAATTCATTTTTTTTGTGTTGTAATTCTGTCCCTCATTTCAGTAGTTAGAAAGTGTAAAAATATTGTCTTTCATATTCCACTTCAGAGCAGCTTTCAAACTCCTTTCCCTCCCCACGACAGACACCCTGTGAGGTAGGCGGGGCTGAGAGAGCTCTGACAGAGACTGCTCTTTTTCAAGAACAGCTCTGACAGAAATGACAAAGCGGCCAGTTAAAGTGAGACGATCTGAACCCAGAAGCTGCATCAGACAGCAAAGATCGCCGGCTCCACTTGTGAAGCACTTTATGTCCTCAGGACGTACGGTTAAGGACCTTAAGGTCTGGGTCATAGAAAAGCTGCAAGCGCACTCTTCACAACACATTCGACTTCTGAAGAAGAGGGAGTCTTTCGGGATCTTCCTGCTGGATACTCTGGTGCCAAGAGGTTTGATTGAAGAAATTGACTGCCTGTGTGTCTGATGGACTTGGCTGCTTTTTTGGATGGGGGAGTGCAAGTCGGCTGATGCAGTTTCCATCTCCCAGGTGCTGCTGTTTACCTCTGGGTCATCATTTCTCTCTCTCTCTCCCCTGTTCCATCACATTTTCCCCACCCCCGCCTTTTCCATATATTCAGGGGGGTGGACTCCCACAGTGATGGATCAAGACAGGTAGCAGTGTTTGTCTGCAGCAGTAGAAAAAAGCAAGAGTCCAAAAGCACCTTAAAGCCAGTTTTGGTGTCGTGGTTAAGTGCACAGACTCTAATCTGGGAGAACGGGTTTGATTCCCCACTCCTCCACTTGCATTTGCTGGATGACCTTGGGCAAGCCATAGTTCTGTCAGAGCTGTTCTTGAAAAAGAGCAGTTTCTGTCAGAGCTCTCTCAGCCCCACTGACCTCCCAGGATGTCTGCTGTGGGGAGGGGAAGGGGAAGGAGTTTGTAAGCCGCTCTGAGACTCCTTCGGGGGTAGTGAAGGGCGGGGTATAAATCTAATCTCTTCTTAAAAACTGACAAAATTTGTGGCAGGGGGGGAGCTTTCGTTAGACACTTCTCACTTCTTCGGACACAGCTAGAATGGGATTGAACCGAGACCTGGATTTCCTGTCTCATTGCCAATGCTGGTTTCTCCTCGCCTATTTACCCTTCCGCATATCTCGCCTAAACCCAACCACGTCTGCTATTGTTATTCATCCGCTTTTTGTCATTTTCCTGCCAATGTCACTTGGCATCTGAAATTACTTCGCTTTCCAATAAATAGGGCAGATGAACAGTGATGCACGAAAGCTCCTCCCCCGCCACATGTTATGTTAGTCTTTAAGGCGCTACTGGACCCTGGCTCTTTTCTACTACTATAGTGCTGACTCTTATAGAGAGTCAGTTTGGTGTAGTGGTTAAGTGTGCGGACTCTAATCTGGGAGAAGCGGGTTTGATTCCCCACTCCTCCACTTGCACCTGGCTGGATGACCTTGGGCAAGCCATAGCTCTGTACCAGCTGTTCTCTCAAGGACAGCTTGGGAAAGAGCTCTCTCAGCCCCACCCACCTCACAGGGTGTCTGTTGTGGGGAGGGGAAGGGAAAAGGAGTTTGTAAGTCGCTCTGAGACTCCCTTGGGGAGTGGAGGGCGGGGTATAAATCCAATCTCTTCTTCTTCTTCTTCTTCTTCTTTTCTGATTGTACCAGAGCATTCCATTGGAGATTTGAGCAATACAGCTTAGGGCTAAGAAGGCAAATAATGCACCATTTAGGGTCCCTCCCCCTGGTTAGATACATACCTTTTTTCTAAAATTTACGAGGGAGAGCCGAAGAGGTAGGCAGGTGCATACCTTTGCCGATGGGGCTCCTGGGTATCAGGGGAGGGAGGGGGGTCTGGCCAGTTTGGTGTAGCGGTTAAGTGCACGGACTCTAATCTGGGAGAACTGGGTTTGATTCCCCACTCCTCCACTGGCACCTGCTGGATGACCTTGGGCAAGCCATAGTTCTGGCACAGCTGTCCTTGAAAAAGAGCAGTTTCTGTCAGAGCTCTCTCAGCCCCACCTACCTCCCAGGGTGCCTGTTGTGGGGAGGAGAAGGGGAAGGAGTTTGTAAGCCGCTCTGAGACTCCAAATGAGTGGAGGGCGGGATATAAATCCAATCTCTTCTCCTCTTCTTCTTCATCCTCTCAGGGAGGGCTGGGGGCCATCTGTGGGGGCACCGCCTCCAAAAGCCCCCCCACCCTTGGCTATGGGCCTGTAGAGAGGCAGTTTGGTGCAGTGGTTAAGAGTGGTGGACTGTAATCTGGAGAACCAGGTTTCATTCCCCACTCCTCCACATGCAGCCAGCTGGGTGACTTTGGGTCATTCACAGCTCTCTCAGAGCTCTCTCAGCCCCACCTGCCTCGCAGGGTGTCTGTTGTGGGGAGAGGAAGGGAAGGCGATTGTAAGCCGCTCTGAGACTCCTTCGGGTAGTGAAACGTGGTGTAAAGCCAAGTCTTCCTCATTTCATTTTTGCAAATATGCCAGCTCTCTCGTGAGTTGGAAAGTGTTCCACCAGGTGGCAAAAGAGAGCTGTCTTCATGTTCTTTGCAGCAGGGGGGTCTAGTTGAAGGAGAAGGTGGCACTCAGATTACTAATCACAGAGCAGTCCAAGTCTGCACAGTATTTTGCAGAATTTCAAAAACGATTTTTTAAAAAACAAAACAAGTCCTCTGCCCCGAGGAGCTCTCTTTTGACTCTGTCAAAGGAGAGGCTGAGATTAGATTCAGGTGGGGCAGCCGTGTGGGTCTGGGGCAGCAGAACAAAGTTTGAGTCCAGTGGTACCTTTAAGACCAGCGAAGTTTTGTTCCAGATATAAACTTTCTGAAGAAGCGTGCAGGCATGGAAAAGTTTGTTACCCAGAATAAAACTTCGTTGGTCTTAAAGGTACCACTGGACTCAAATTTTGTTCGAGGGGCAGAGGTGTGAGCCTATTTGCACTTGAGGAAGAATTGGGTCGAGCAAACTATATTTGGTTTTTCTTAATTTGGTCATGGTGGGGGTAATCAGTTCAAGAGCCACTGTCTGCTCCAGCATCTGGAGGTTCGAGCCACTACCGAAAGGCCAGGTATCAAATAATATTAATGTATAACAAGCAAGATGCTGAACATAAGAACATAACAGAAGCCAGTGTTGGAGCAGGCCAGTGGCTCATCCAGTCCAACACTCTGTGTCACACAGTGGCCAAAAACACCAGGTGCCCTCAGGAGGGTCCAGCAGTGGGGCCAGGACACTAGAAGCCCTCCCACTGTTGTCCTCCCCAAGCACCAAGAATACAGAGCATCACTTGCCCCAGATTTCCTATCTACAAGGTCCATAAAAAAGGGTAAAGGTTTCCCTTGCTCAAAAGCTGGTCGAATCCGACTCTAGGGGGCGGTGCTCATCTCTGTTTCCAAGCCGAAGAGCCAGCACTGTCTGAAGACCTTTCCATGGTCCATACATGTGGCCAAATCTTGCCTGCCGGCTTCCAGTCTTAAATAATAAAAAGAGCAGAAAGTGGGCAATGAAAAATGCAGCAACTTTATGTGGACAAGGAGCACCTCCCCTTCTCTCTTCCCATAGATGTGTTGTATGCACAGTTTATGAAATACTGTTATATACTTTCTACTCTGCCACTGACAAACAGGTTAACCTAGTAGGTACACTTAACTCTTCCATGATACATATATATATATACACACACGCACGCATATGAATCACCATTTGTGATTCTAACCACATAAACAATCATGAACATATATTCAGATGTTAACTTTGGTTCATTTACGGCCAGGGGTCTGTTGGAGCGGGAGCGCACAGGAGCGCAGCTCCGGGAGTGAGGAGCCCAGGGGCGGGCACATGACCAAGCCCCGCCCCCTCCTCTGCTTCCCCGAGCAGTGCAGAGGCGCAGCGCCCCGGGGAAAGCCCTGCTAGGGTCTTTATTGTTTTTAATGTTTTGTTTTAATATTGATAATTTTATCATTGTTCCTTTTATGACTGTGTGCTGCTTTTCCAGAGACTTGCTCAAGGTGGCATATACATTTTCTAAGTATACCATTTTTTATCTGGGCACATGGCACATAAGTACTGGAGAAATTTCACCAACCCTTCAGCAGCTTCCACCCCATCAGTTTGGTGTAGGGGTCAGGAGTTGGACTCTAATCTGGGAGAACCGGGTTTGATTCCCCACTTCTCCATATGCAGCTGCTGGTGTGATCTTGGGCGAGTCACAAGTCCTCTCAGAGCTGTTCTCTCATGAGCAGTTCTCAAAAGACCTCTCTCAGCCCCACCTACCTCACAGGGTGTCTTGTTGTGGGGAGGGGAAGGGGAAGGGATGGGTGGTGCACATGTCCTGGGTATCTCAAGTCTACTTGAAACCTGGTGGTTTCAAGGGAGCAGGAAGAGAATGAGGGTGTGTTCTTCACGCTTATTTTTATTGCACAAAGTATTGGATGGGGAAGGGAATGGAGGAAGAGCAGGTCAGTTTCACTCACCTGTGGAGCGGAGCCTGAGGGGTGGGTGTTGCCTTCTGACACACTTCCGGTATGTTAGGGGGTGTGGCATATGCAAATAAGTTATGCAAATGAGTTGTGCTAATGAGCTCCTGCACCTCTTTTTCTACTAAATGACCCCTGTTTACGGCTATTGTTTAAAGGCATGCTGGAAGAACGAAAATATTGACATGCTGCTATTCTACTAAAGGCTTGTGGCCTTGTCGGGCTGCCCAATAGCAATTGCCCATGCCTAGATAAATGGAGAACAAGAGCACCCTGTAACCTTATCAGTTATAAAACTTCATAGTTTAAGGGGAAGAAGCGCCTATTGTTTAGCTAAAAGGGAAAAAAAACTTTGCTTGGGAAGACCCAACCCACAGGTTTCACTCCAATTAGAAATTTGTGCCAAAGATTGATGGAACCAGTAAATATGCTTTGCTCGATTATGTCGTATGGAGTATAAAATCCTGTGTCACAGATTATAACTCTGGAAGAGCTGGTGGGTATTCAGGGGTCCCAAAACCTTGTGTATCTGGGCTCTCCCTTTATTAATATTTCTCTCTCTCTCCCCTGTTCCATCACATTTTTCCCACCCCCACCTTTTCCATATATTCAGGGGGGTGGACTCCCACAGTGATGGATCAAGACAGGTAGCCGTGTTTGTCTGTAGCAGTAGAAAAAAGCAAGAGTCCAAAAGCACCTTAAAGCCAGTTTTGGTGTAGTGGTTAAGTGCGCGGACTCTAATCTGGGAGAACCGGGTTTGATTCCCCACTCCTCCACTTGCACCTGGCTGGATGACCTTGGGCAAGCCAGAGCTCTGGACCAGCTGTTACCTCAAGGACAGCTTGGGAAAGAGCTCTCTCAGCCCCACCTCCCTCACAGGGTGTCTGTCGTGGGGAGGGGAGGGGAAAAGGAGTTTGGAAGCCGCTCTGAGACTCCCTTGGGGAGTGGAGGGCGGGGTATAAATCCAATCTCTTCTTCTTCCTCTTCTCTTCTTCTTCTTCTTCTTTTTTAGTTTTTCTTCCCTACAGGACTGTTTTGTGTGTCTTCTCAAGTTGGGTTGGGGAGACACAACCAGGAACACACAGTTCATGTCTATCTGATCTGTCTCCCTCCCCATCTTCTGGCGCATGCAGCAGGGCTCTTTCAGTTTCATCCATCTACTGCCTCCGGCTCTATCAGAGGAGACTTGGAAGTCATGACAAGGGCGAGAGGGCAATGAATCAACAGTATGGGAGTTCTTCCCTCCTCAAGAAATCTGTCCAGGATTCTAGACTCTATTTTTCCCCCCTTTAATTTTTTTAAATGATTATAAGGGGTACAGAAAAAAGAGAAGGAACAGGGAAAAACATAGAAAATATAATTACCAGAAAACCTAGCGAGAGGGCCATTTTACAGAAGTTAAGGACATTTCCAAAATATTTATGTATACATAAAAAAGTATATAGTATAATAGCTTAACCAATGTTTAACAAGATATATATGGTGCAGTGGCATAAAAATATAGCTTAAAATGTATATGAACTTTTAACTTAAAAAATCTATAATTACCTACTCATTCTTCCAATTTCTCATACTATGTCTTCGTTTTTATTTTATCGATCTTATCTATTGTACAGTGTAACATAGATCACGTCATAGAAATTTTGGGGATTCCAGACTCCCAACAGGCTAATTTCCCCTCCCCCTCGTTTCCATTAAAGACACTCTAAGGCAGAGTCATCGAACAAATCTGTTACGAGGGCAGAATCGGACATAAATGTCACTTTGTATCGGGCCGGGCCATGTGTGTCATAAAACGTAATGCCAGGTACCGGAGATATAAACTTTATAAAGGACACAGGCAAACCCAATTAACGGTGTTATTTTCCACTCAAAATGCAAACAAAAGCCATTGATTCCTAGCAGCGAAGGCAACTGATTTACTGGGGAGCCCACGAAAGCCCCAATAAATGTATTTAATCATGTGCAAGCCTAGTTTTTTTCCCGAGGGATACCATAAAGGGGGTATCTTACATTTCCATACATACCAGTTGCTTGTGGGCCTGGTAAGAGCCCTGAATGGGCTGATTCCAGCCCCGGGGCCTTATGTTTGACACCCCTGCTTGAAGGAGTTCCAAACCTTTTCTGTCTCTGGGTTGGGAAATATTGGGATATCCGGTTAATATTGTGGAGTTCTGCCCAGTCACAGAATCATGATACTGAGTGCCATTTCACTGGGACGTGCCTCTGGTTGTATGTTCAGTTTGTAATATTTTGACTGAATCATAGAACTGGAAGGGACCTCCAGGGTCATCTAGTCCAACCTCTAGTCATCTAGTCCAGTGTTTTTCAACCTTTTTCGAGCTAAGGCACATTTCTTTCATTGAAAAAATCCCGCGGCACACCTGACAATATCTCACGGCACAGTGGTTGGAAAACACTGAAATACAAGATAAATGGGTCATTCGTTGCCTCAGCTCAAGTATTAACTATGACAGCATTACAAACACACGTAATAGCCACTCAACTTGAAATCGTAAGTTACCGATCCAAAGTGTGATGGCTCCTTCCCATAACATGGACCTGAGTTTCAGAAGAAATATAATGTGGATGTATTTTAATACTGCGATTCTGCTAAAGTTTTTCAAATAGAGAGTTTAAACTCTTACTCTTATGTGAACGGCATTCCGCTGACCATAAGTGATTTGAAGAGAAGCACAGTACACCCATTCTTCGCTGAGGGACAGTTACTGATTTGAACCCCACCCTGACAGAAACAGCTAGCTGTTACCATCAAACATATTCATGTTTACTGGAATGTCTTGGTGCAAATCACCCCCCCCCCACACACACACACACTGGAAGAAACCAGCTTACTCTGCTGGAGGAGTGAATGCCCTTGGTACCGAATGTTCCTGTCCTCTGTATTAACATCCACAGGTCTAGCATGACTCTGATTCAGCACACGAGTCCTCCTCATTCATTTAAAACCATCTCGCAAGGCCAAGGGGAGCTGCGCCTCAACGGCGGCTCCCTCCGACCTCAGGCCGGCCACAGAGCGTGCGAGCGGAATCAGCGAGAGAGCGCCACTGTTCTTTCTCGCATGCGCAAACGCGTCCCGGAAGGTCAGCCCGGAAGGCACATTTCTTTCATTGAAAAAAATCCCGCGGCACACCTGACAATATCTCGCGGCGCACCAGTGTGCCACGGCACAGTGGTTGAAAAACACTGATCTAGTCCAACCCCCCGCACAATGCAGGAAATCCACAAATACCTCCCCCACACACACACACCCAGTGACCGCTGTTCCATGCCCCGAAGATGACAAAAATCCCCCAGGATCCGTGGCCGTACTGGCCTGGAGAAAAATTGCTTCCTGGCCCCAAACTAGCTTCTGGTTTTCATTCCAATGTTGTCATTAGCTTTCTTGTGCCTTTCGGGGGCAGGGGGAGAGAAAGCAATCTTTAAAATGTAAATGACAGAAGTCAATAATAAGCAAACTCATTGTCCCTGAAGCCTCCTCTAGAGAGAAAACTGTTCTTTTGAACAAAGGTGAGCGTTCCCGCCCTGGTCCCGCTGCCTGCGTTGTTATATCACGTACCACGACTCCTGGAGAGCAATAAAAAGGGGCTTGACAGAAACATTAATCTTTTGCCTCATCTGGGGCCCAAAACTGTTTTTAAAGTGCTACCGAAAAAAGAGGGAACAAAACTCCCGAAGCGCGAGCAGCCCCAGAATGAGAAGGCATTCAGTGCTCCGGGGGGGGGGGGGGGGATGATGGTGAACTATCCGTCGCTGTTCGAAAAAGTGGATGGAAATGGGAGGGGCCATGCCTCAGTGGTAGAGCATCTTTTTGGGCATGGAGAAGGTCCCAGGTTCAATCCCCAGGGTCTCCAATGAATTGGATCAGGCAAGAGGGATGGGAAAGACCTCCATTTGAGACCCTGGAGAGCTGCTGCCAGTCTGAGTAGACCTTGATGGACCAGAGGTGTTCATTTGAGGGATAGCTAACATGGCTGTCAAGGGCGCCATGACACCCAAACGGTCTGGAATGAAAGAGAAACAGGGAGGTAAATTTGGGTCACTCCCTATTGTCTGACAGACTAGCAAAATGCTGAACTAATCCTGCGCAGGCACCGCCACAAACCTCCAATTTGGCCATAGACAAGTAAAAAAAAATACACTAGACCAGGGGTGGGCAAACTGGCTCAGGAGCCGCATGCGGCTCTTTCACATATATTACGTGGCTCCCAGCAGGGCGGCTGGGGAAGCTAAATATCATTAGCAAACAAATATCATTGGACAAATTGCTATCATTATCAATATCTGCTTTAACCCCTTTTGTTATTACTTTTGGCAGTCTCATTTAATGTTAATAAAAAGCACATTTGCTTATTTTCCAATAAAAGCAGGTAATATTTGTTCATGTCTTGTGGCTCTCAAACATCTGATGTTTATTCTATGTGGCTCCTACGTTAAGCAAGTTTGGCCACCCCTGTTCTAGGTGGCTCTTATGCTGAGCAAGTTTGCCCACCCCTGCACTAGACTTTGGGCAAGCCATAGTTCTGGCACAGCTGTCCTTGAAAAAGAGCGGTTTCTGTCAGAGCTCTCTCAGCCCCACCTCCCTCCCAGGGTGTCTGTTGTGGGGAGGGGAAGGGAAAGGAGTTTGTAAGCTGCTCTGGGACTCCCTTGGGTAGTGGAGGGCAGGGTATAAATCCAATCTCTTCTTTTTCTTCCTTTGGACTGCCCTTCACCTCCTCTGAAGCTTGGCCTGGGGCGCCCCAAAGCTCTAGCATTATGAGCGGAGAAGAAAAAACCCCCAGCTTTTTCTTTTTCTCCATTGATACTTTTGCAAGCCTCTTATCTTGCCGGCTCCTTTAGTTGTCTATTTTAGTTCTCTTCAAAGCAAGGATTTCTGCTTTGATGTTCTCCCGAAGCCCTGCAAAGGCCAACGATGTGGATCCGCAGACGCAGCTTTGACACATCCCCCTTAAGATCTGTGCCAGTTAAAAAGTCACAGAGCCTATAGCGAGTTTCTCCCCAGTCTGGTCTACAAACTGGTACGAACGCGGCTGGCTTGTTCAAAGAATGACAGCAAAACTGGTGGCCCATGAACCAAATCTGGGGACGAGCCGTGGTTCAGTGGCAGAGCATCTGCTTGGTATGGAGAAGATCCCAGCATCTCCGGTTAAAAGGGATCAGGTGGTAGGTGGTGTAAAAGACCTCAGCCTGAGAACCCGGAGAGCTGCTGCCAGTCTGAGTGGACAATACTGACCTTTATGGATCAATGGAGGCTGTGGCTCAGTGGCAAAGCATCTGTTCGGCATGCAGAAGATCCCAGGTTCAATCCCCAGTATCTCCAGTTAAAAAGGACCAGGCAGGAGGTGATGTGAAAGACCTCTGCCTGAGACCCTGGAGAGCTGTAAAGAGGGGCAGTGGCTCAGTGGCAAAGCATCTGCTCGGCATGCAGAAGGTCCCAGGTTCAATCCCCGGCATCTCCAGCTGAAAGGGATCAGGTGGTAGGTGACGGGAAAGACCTCGGCCTGAGACCCTGGGGAGCCGCTGCCAGTCTGAGTGGACAATACTGACCTCGATGGATCAATGGTCTAATTCAGTATAAAGCAGCTTCATGATGGACTGGAAGGGGCCCATTGCTACTGCAAACTACTTGCGGAGTGGCTGCCACTCAGAGTAGACAATACCAACCTTGATAAACCAATGGTCTGACAGTTGGGCTATAATCTGGGAGGCCAGGTTTCCAGTTCCCATCCTACCATGAAACTCGCTGGGAGACATTGGGCCAGTCACTGCCTCAGTCTAACTTACCTTGCAGGGTTGTTGTTGGGGGGGTGGGGATAAAATGAGGAAGAGAGAGCTATGAACACCACTCATGGAAGGCAGGTGGAACTGAAATGCCCTAGGTGAATAGGAGAAGAAGAGAGGAGGCGTTTGGATTTATACCCTGCCTTTCACTACCCAAAGGAGTCTCAGAGCAGCTTACAATCTCCTTTCCCTTCCCCTCCCCTCCCTACAACAGACACCCTGGGAGGTATGTGGGGCTGAGAGAGCTCTGAGAAAACTGAAGAGAAGAAGAAGAGATTGGATTTATACCCCACCCTTTACTACCTGAAGGAGTCTCAGAGCGGCTTACAATCTCCTCCCCCTCCCTCTCCCCACAACAGACACCCTGGGAGGTCGGTGGGGCTGAGAGAGCTCTTTCGAGGACTGCTCTTGAGCGTACAGCTCTGAGAGAACTTGTAACTGACCCAGGGTCACACCAACGGGTGCAAGTGGAGGTGTGGGGAATCAAATCCGGTTCTCCCAGATTAGAGTCCCCGCTCCTAATTGCTACGCCACACTGGATAAAAGAGAATAAAAGAGACCAGGTTCAAATCCCCAGATGGAAACTTGCCGGGTGATCTTGGCCAGTCTCTCTCCCTCTTTCAGCCTGATCCTCTTCACAGGGTTGTTGTGAAGATAAATTGGAGGGGAGGAGAACGACGTAAAAGGCTTTGGGTCCCTCGTGTGGGAAAGAAGGTGGGATAGAAATGCCGCAACTGAATAGATCTACTTTCTGAGCTACTGGCATTAAAAGTTGTGAGCGAACGATTTGGCTACTGCATAGTCTGCTCTGGAGCCATCCTTCCTGAGCCGAGACAAAAATCTGTGAGCCGGAGGCTAAAAAACAGTGAGCTAGCTCACACTCACTCCGCTTAGGGGGAACACTCATGCGGACCTAATGTCAAGAACCAGTCGAGCGATATCCTTGGTAGGACTAAGTGGAACTAAAGGAGCTGTACAGTAGGGGGAGCAAGCCAGCCAGCTATGGAGGTGATCTCCGAGCCTCTGGACCAAAAGCTGCTAGAGTTTGACACCAAATTAACCTCACCTGATCCTTATAAACTTTAAACAAATACAATCTGGCGGCTTCTTTGCTTCCACCTGCCCTCTGCTTTCCCAGGGAGGGAGGCTCGAATGGAATCGGAATCCGCAGTGTGTCTCCGACTGCGGCCGGTCTGGTGGCTTCGCTGTGTCCCAGTTCTTAAAATGACAAATATCAGAGACGACTGCCTGTTTTGGCTGGGAGGGCAGGGACTGCAAATCTATCAGACATTGGACACCTCTCTCACAGCAGCACAGGGGGGAAACATCTGCCGGACCTTGACAGGTAGGAACCTGTGAAGCCTAGTTCTTGCCTGAACTAGTTTGCAATGCAAATGTAAGACTCCCCACTGGCCAGAATGCTCATTTGCATGACAAATGCCCCATTCCTGTATCATGCAACGGTGTAGACTTTCCAATTTGGGGGAGGGGGGCTAGGGCTGGGCCAGAGGAAAGAAGGAAATGGGGAAAATGGAAGGAAAGAAAGAAAGAGAGAGAGAGAGAGAGAAAGAAAGGGGGAAATGAATGAAGGAAAGGAAGGGAAAGAAAGAAATTGAGAGGAAGAAATGCAAAGAAAAGAAAACAAGGGTGGAAAGAAATTGAAAGGAAAGGAAAGGAAAGGGGGAAAGGGAAAGAAAGAAATGGAAAGAAAGAAAACGAAAAAGAGAGAAAGAAAAGATGGAGAGAGATGAAGGAAGAGGTAGAAATAAGAAGAAAAGGAAAGAGAGGTCCCCTCTGCTGGTGGGCGGCCATTAGATTGCTCAGTTCAGCTCCCCCCCTCTAAGCGGGGGCGGGAGCCAAAGGGAGGGCTGAAATGGCTTCCTGCTCTTTAAAGCCAGCAGCCTCCCGAATCCCCGTCAGCTGCTGGCTCTAGAGATCAGGCTGCTTTTTCAGAGCTCCCTTTTGCTTCCCCCTGCTTCTAAATGGGGGGGGGGGGGGAGCAATGAGAGTCCTGCAAGACAAGGGCGTAGACTTTCCAATTTCCTGGGCTGGGGCTGGGCCAGAGACATTACAGGCCATTGTCTATAGGAGAGGCTCAGCATGTCCTGGAAAAGTTGGGGGAGGGGGGTGGATCCAGCCCCCCTGAAGTTGACCCCTATGCTGCAAGGGTTTCTCGCCCTATTAAGTCAGCAGCCAGTAGGTCCACCCGCCGGCTGCTGGCTTTAAAGGGTGGGGTGCCTTTTCAGAGCTCCCTTTCACGGGGAGGGGGGCACTTCAGCCCCTGAGCCCCACCCCACAGTCTACACCTATGGTTTCATGGTAACAATCCTCACACTTTCGCCTTATGCAGGCTGCCAGTTCTATCTTGCTTTCACCTGTGCTCCCCAATGCCACGTCACAGCACACCTCCTTGGGAGACAGGGGTGGCGGAGGGGCGTGCGCCTGGCTTTTCCTTCTAACAATGTTCCCCTCCCCATCTTTCTGCTGTTTGTAGGTTTGGCTCTTATGTGAATAAAATGGAGGGGAGGAGAATGCTTTGGATCCCGGTTGGGGAGAAAGGCAAGGTACGAAGGAGGTACGGTAAGTAAATAAATTATAATTATGCGCGATGCCTATCTGTCACTCACAACTGCCAAATAGAATAGCCTACCTCAAAGGGTGTCTGTTGTGAGGAGGACCTCTGAGAGGGGGGCAGCAGGGCCATTTGGCCTGGGCCTCACATCCTTGGGGGGGCTCAAATTTAGAAGAAGAAGAAGAGAAGAGATTGGATTCATACCCCGCCCTTCACTCAGAGTGGCTTCCTCCTTTCCCTTCCCCTCCCCACAACGGGCACCCTGGGAGGTAGGCGGGGCTGAGAGCTCTGACAGAAATTGCTCTTTTCAAGGACAGCTCTGACGGAACTATGGCTTGCCCAAGGTCATCCAGCAGCTGCCCATAAAGGAGTGGGGAATCAAACTCGGTTCTCCCAGATTAGAGCCCGCGCTCCTAACCACTACACCAAACTGGGCTCTCTTTTGACATTAAATCACACATTAAATAAAAATGGGAACATTTATTACAAAGTCTTACAATTTTTTCTTATTGTAGTAAATGTAAAACATTTAAAATATACTACTACTCATTTTGTATCGTCGTTTTCGCACTTCATCATTTTTTAATTTACTGCCCTCCCCCCCCAAAAAAACGGAAGCGGCCCTGGGCTTCTCTTGACCTCTGTGAGGGCCCGGTTTTGAGGATAAGGACAAAGGGGAGCTACAAATGAAGGAAATAAATAAGTAATAAATACAACATCTACAATGTAAACTTCCTCCCATAGGTATACAATGAATTAGGTCCAAAGGGCACCACAGCACGCCCCAAAATGCCAGCTTTCAGATAAATTTTGAATAGCAATGCCAGGTCCTCTCTGGCCACTGGTGGGAGAGGAGGGCGTAGTGTTACCACCTCCAGGTCGGGAAACTCCTGGAGATATGGGGTTGGAACATGGGATTCTCTGTAGTCTGGAGATGAGCGGCAATTCGAGGGAATCCCCAGGTCCCACCTGGAGGCTGGCATTTAGTGAAGTGGTTAAGAACAAGTTTGGCGTAGTGGTTAAGTGCGCGGACTCTAATCTGGGAGAACTGGGTTTGATTCCCCACTCCTCGACATGCAGCTGCTAGTGTGACCTTGGGTCAGTCACAAGTTCTCTCAGAGCTGTTCTCTCAGGAGCAGTCCTCGCAAGAGCTCTCAGCCCCACTTACCTCACAGGCAGTGTTCCCCTCTAAGCTGTGGAGACTTGTGAGCAAAAATCCTACTGGCATTAAAGTTGTGAGCGAGTGATTTGGCTACTGCATAAATTAGTTTGCTTGGGAGCCATCCTTCCCGAGCTGAGTCAAACATGTGTGAGCCGGAGGCTAAAAAAATATGAGCTAGCTCACACTAACTCAGCTTTGAGGGAACACCATTCACAGGATGATTGTTGTGGGGAGGGGAAAGGAAAGGAGGACTATAATCTGGGAGAACCAGGTTTGATTCCCCACTCCTCCATTTGCAGCTGCTGGATGACCTTGGGCAAGCCATAGTTCTGTCAGAGCTGTTCTCTCAAGGGCAGCCCTCAAAAGAGCTCTCTCAGCCCCAGCCCCCTCACAGGGTGTCTGTTGTGGGGCGAGGAAGGGAACGGAGTTTGTAAACCGCAAAATGCTTGTCTTTAATCAAAGATCCATCATTCTCCAGAAACTTTCAGTGTCTTGTCACTCAGTTGTTTTCAATCCAGCGTCTCTGAAATCTGCTCTGCTCGCACGCCTTCTCAAGACGATTTCTCCCACCCATCCTTCTTGTGACAGAACAAACATTATTCCTTCAAGAACAACAAAGTTTTCATCGTTCTTGACAGCCGCAGACAAAAAAAGCCGGCTGATCCTTAAGGAATGGTTTTGCTGCTGACGTTGCAGGATAACATGAAATGCAGTTGGTGGCTCTCTGAGGAGATGCTCACACAGGCATGGCATTGAAAAGCCATCAAAACGACAAAGGAGAGAGAGAGATTTTTGCCTTGCCAGTGAAACTACGGACTAAATATTTATGATGCATGATTAAAATTTAAGGCTGCTGGGGACCTGATGGAATTCAGAAGTGGTCCATTTAGTCCAGCATCCTGTCTCACACAGGGGCCAACCAGTTCCTCTGGAGGGCCAACAACAGGGCATGGAGGCTGAGGCCTTCATAAGAACACCAGAAGAGCCCGGTTGGATCAGACCAGTTTTCCATCTAGTCCAGTATCCTGTCTCACACAGTGGCCAAGTAATTCCTCTGGAGGGTCAAGAAACAGGGCATAGAGGCCAAAGCCACCATAAGAGTATAAGAACAGCCCTGTTGGATCAGGCCCGTGGTCCAAATAGTCTTACACAATGGCCAACTAGTTCCTCTGGAGGGCCAGCAACAGGGCAGAGAGGCTGAGGCCTTCGTAAGAATATCAGAAGAGCCCTGCTGGATCAGACCAGTGGTCCATCTAGTCCAGCATCTTGTCTCACACAGTGGCCAACCAGTTCCTCTGGAGGGCCAACAACAGGGCAGAGAGGCCGAGGACTTCATAAGAACATCAGAAGAGCCCTGCTGGGTCAGACCTGTGGTCCATCTAGTCCAGCATCTTGTCTCACACAGTGGCCAACCAGTTCCTCTGGAGGGCCAGCAACAGGGCATAGAGGCCGAGGACTTCATAAGAACATCAGAAGAGCCCTGCTGGATCAGACCAGTGGTCCATCTAGTCCAGCATCTTGTCTCACACAGTGGCCAACCAGTTCCTCTGGAGGGCCAACAACAGGGCAGAGAGGCCGAGGACTTCATAAGAACATCAGAAGAGCCCTGCTGGATCAGACCAGTGCTCCATCTAGTCCAGCATCTTGTCTCACACAATGGCCAACCAGTTCCTCTGGAGGGCCCGAGGCCTTCATAAGAACCTCATAAGAGCCCTGCTGGATCAGACCAGTGGAGATTTCCCAGAATGCCTGCAAGGAGGGCTCCCAGGATGCACCTGGGTGGCCCAGGGCCCACTTGGGTGACCTGGGCAGACCAGGTCAAACGGGGTGGAGAGTGTGATGTGAATGGGTGGAGCCAGAGGTTTAATTAAAAGAGCTTGCTCCCAGGAGGGAGGGTCTCTTGGCTCGGGACTCTTGGTGCTGATCTTTGGAAGAGGATAGACTCTTTAGCTACAGGCCTGGAGCCATCAGCCATGTGGCTTGGCCTGCTGGCTGCAGAGAGCCTAGGCAATGAAACATCATTAGAACCTCTTGTAACCTTCTAAGCTCGAAACTGCCCCCCCCCCCCTGTTTCAACATCTAGTAGAGTAAGTTTAGAACCAGGGAAAGAAGGATGCGATGATGACCAAGTTTTATTTGTCCTTCTGGGTGCTGATCTGAGGCTGTGCTAAAACTCCGCTTGTAACCTTTTCTCTTTTCAATAAACATTTTACTTTTAGAAGCTGGTCGTGTTCACCGGACCACATAGTTCCCCCAACTGCCTTGGGCCACGCTCCTGTGAGAGGGGAGTCCCAGGAAGCGGGACGGCAAGCAGTCAAGGAATTGGCTCAAGCCCAGGAGGGGCCTGGCAGAACACGGTCTGTAAGTCCTGTTCCGCCACATGAGCGACTGGCATTCAAGTTGTGAGCGAGCGATTTGGCTACCGCATCCGTTAGTTTGCTCTGGAGCTGTCCTTCCTGAGCCGAGACGAAAATGTGTGGGCCGGAGGCTAAAAAACGGTGAGCTAGCTCACACTCACTCAGCTTAGAGGGAACACCGTAAGAGAGCCAGACCTGGGTTCAAATCCCTGCTCAGCCGTGAATCAAACCGGGTGACAGCCATTGTCTCCAAATCTGACCTACCTCACAGGGTTGTTGCGAAGGGAGTACTAGCTAACCCCCCTCACCCCCAACTCCTTGGAGAAATGGCGGGATAAAAAGTGTAACAGGTAGTTGAACAGAACTGGTCACATTTTTCAACCTGTTCCCCCTGGATGGAACATGCACACTCCCCCTACAGTAAAATAGATAGCTGGTTCATTAATGTGAGGCTTCTGTACTAACAGCAATAGATCAGACCTTTGGGTTAAAGCAAAGCTCTTTATTTCTAATACTGGAACAGGTACTCGATGTTTGATAGAGATACATAACAGTAAGCAACAGTGGTTAATATACCCCTCAGTTACGATTGAACACAGATACAGGACCAATCAGAGCTCATACGACAAAGCGGGAAAAAGAAAGGTGACCGTTGAGGTTCCCACAGTGAAGGTGAGAAAGTTATAAAAATTCCCTTCCTGATCTGGATGACCCACATGTGCGAAAGCTAGGCGAAACATTTGACCGGCAACAATAAAACAAGCCCCAAGGTTGTAACAACGTGATAACATTCCTTGAGCCTCAAAGGCTGAGGGGGAGTGGATTGAAGTGAGAGCCATTTGTTTATGTGACGTGCAGGAATGCGAGACGCCATCCTCCCGACTAGAGAGTGGTAACATTAAGCAGAGCTGATAATATACTTCAAGGCAAGCAGTAAATACCAAATGGAAAATGGAATAGAAAAACATCTATTCTAGCAAGACAGGCACACTATTGTCAGATTCTGACAATTCAATGGGGATTTTACATACAGATCTGAATTGGCGACAACAGAATGATCCTTCCATGCATGGATTTTCCTTGCTGGATCAGGCTGACTCCATGTCCGCCAACAATACAAGGTATATGTAAATCTAACTCCGTGTTATCTCAGATAGCTCTGCTACGGTGTCAGGAAGGCTCCTCTCATTATCTTTTAAAGCCTCCTTAAAGACTGAAGGTTTAATGAACACCCAAGATGAGTTTGGGCCTGTTGGCTTCCAACGTAGCTTTGAGTGTTACCAGACCACTGTGGAACTGAAACTTGGCTTGGGGGTGTCTCTACTAAGCCATCTGGGAAGAATGAAAATACCCAGATGTCGGGAGAAGCAGTCAAAGCATCAAGCGAGTCTCTTTCCATGCACATCCCAAAATATCATACTTGAATAACACTCCCGAAAGTTGCTGCATTTCTCCCAGATACTCCATCAAGAGCACGTTTAGGGATGGGCATGAATTGCGTTTGTGGTTCATGGCCAAATCACAAACTGATATGAACCAGGAGATTGGTTCGCAAACCAAACTCATTCGTAGCCGTTTGTGGCCCCTGCTTTCTGCTCCCCTCCACTTTTCGCGGAAGGCAGCCATTTAAACCCCTGCTTTCGGCTCTTCACAACCTGCCACAAACTAAACTTTAAATTCATGCAAGTTTGCGGTGGCTCTTCAGCTTGGTGAACTTCACAAACCACAAACCACAGGTGCAGGCTGCAAGGAGAGAGGTCTATGAAAGGCATATTCTATATGCTAAAATCCCCTTGTGTCTATTTGCATTCTCAGTTTTTCAGCCGTTTTTGGAACAATCAGTTTAGGTCTGCTTTCTCCTCTTCATTCTTGAGGGTATGGCAATTCTATTCTCTCTTGGTTTCACTTTTGGCTCACAAGTCATTCTTGTAAAGTTTCTGCTGATGGCTCTATTGCCCGTTTGTGTAGTGCTCTCTCCCTCAAAAACCGCTTAACGCTCTCATTTCTTCATTTAGCTTTAGCTGACGATACCCAGTGGGGCCTTTTCCTCTTCCCTCCTTCTCCCTTTCCTAACTAATTTTCGCAGTTCTTGCTGGTATTTCTGCGTGGATCATTATCTCAAACAGAATTCGTTCAGTTTCTTCCAGAACTTCAACTTTTCACTCTCTGCTGGCAACCTCCGCTTTCTCAGGAAAATCACCCGCGTGGGCATTTTATCTTTGATCCGCCTGTTTCTTCCTCCGCTCACGTTATTGCTTTAGTTAAGGGTCTGTCATTTTTTCTCTCTTAATACCGTTTCTAAAATCCGTCTTTTTAAATATCTGGCTCTATTAAAACTATTCAGGTTCTTGAGACGCCTATTCTAATGTTTTTTGTTTTGTCTTATCAGCCTTCTTTCACTCATCTTATCTCCGGTCTCCGCTGAATTTCTCTCTCCTTGCAACTTTAATCACATTACCCCTCCTTTCCGTACCTCCTTTGCTGTCTCCCTTTATTGTTCCGTATTGAGTTTAAACGGTTTCTCCTAACCTTCAAGTCTCTTCAAGGTCTCTGCCACTGATCTGTCTGTTGCTTTCTCTTTCTGTTCTTCTCCCAGCCTCTGTTCACTAAACACTAATCTTCTTACTAAACTTGCCTCGGGCTATTTCGACTGAAGTCTCTCATGCCTGGAATTCACTCTGTTTAGGTATTCCACGGGTCCCTCTACGAAATCATTAAAAACTCATCTTTTCTCCCCCTCTTTTATGACATTTGTAACTTTCCAATGCCTTTCCAACTTGTAGGTTCTTGCTATATAAATTGAAGTTGGCGTTGTTGGGTGGGAGTTTTTTTTGCTTTCTATTAATTTGTCCCCAATTTTTTTAAAATTTTCTTTGGATCTTGAAAAGTACTGAGTTCTCGGCGGCATTGACGAGGACAAAGTTGGCGTAGTGATTAGCTCAAGTTTATTTAGAGAGAACAATCATGGCTTAATCAGCCACAAGGCCAACATATATATAAACCCAGGACACAGCCCAGGTCCCACCTAAGATCCTAGGGGGGGGGGGGTTTGAATTTTCCGCCTAGGTCTTATTGGAGGATTAGCGGGACTCCTGGATTCTTGGCTCTTATTTTTCTAGGAGCCAAGCTCTGGGCTCTTTGCACTGGTGCCTAGTGGCGGTCAGTGGACACAACACACCCTCCCCCCGTAGTTCTTACAGTGCCTATGGGACGTAGTCCTTTAAGTATGCTGGTCGCCGGCGTTCCTGGTTGGAGTGTCTCAGGGCCAGGACCGGCAGAGTCTGCTTCTTGGTGGCTGGGCTCACTCTGGGATCCGGTGTTTCCTGCGTCTCGATGCTAGCCTCGGGTGCTGGGGTGTTGCTTTCTTCGACCCTCTCTTTGTTCGGGGCCGGGCACTCCTCGGTTCTATCCTCTCGGGGGAGGTCTAGGGTTGGCAGCCCCGGTTTCTGCAGGGCCTGGGTCAGCGGAGGTGGGGATTTGCCATCATAGTTGATCTACGTGTTTCCACAGGACCTGGCTGTCTTCTGTGGAAACCTCGTATGAGACCGGACCGGTGGCATGGATAACCCATCCAGCAAACCACTGGGGCCCCTTCCCGAAGTTTCGCAGGAACACTGGGTCCTCCGGGAAGAATCCCCTCAGTGCTTCTGCCTGGCTGGTCGTTTGTCGTGACTCCGGGCCTCGATCCGGGTATAGCCGGTCCAGGAGCATCGTTGGTCGGCGGCCCATCAGGAGTTTGGCAGGGCTGTTGCCCCTGACCGGGTTTGGCACGGTATGTTGCACCAATAAAATCAAGGATCAGACCAGTGGTCCCTCTAGTCCAGCATCCGGTCTCACACAGTGGCTAAGCAGTTCCTCTGGAGGGCCAACAACAGGGCACAGAGGCCAAGGCCTTCATAAGAACATCAGAAGAGTCCTGCTGGATCAGACCAGTGGTCCCTGTAGTCCAGCATCCTGTCTCACACAGTGGCCAACCAGTTCCTCTGGAGGGCCAACAACAGGGCAGAGAGGCCGAGGCCTTCACGAGAACATCAGAAGAGCCCTGCTGGATCAGACCAGTGGTCCATCTAGCACACAGTGGCCAGCCAGTTCCTCTGGAGGGCCAACAACAGGGCACAGAGGTCGAGGCCTTCATAAGAACATCAGAAGAGCCCTGGTGGATCAGACCACCGAGGGTCCATCTAGTCCAGCATCTTTTCTCACACAGTGGCCAGCCAGTTCCTCTGGAGGGGCAACAACAAGGCAGAGAGGCCAAGGCCTTCATAAGAACCTCAGAAGAGCCCTGCTGGATCAGACCACTGGTCCATCTAGCCCAGCATCCTGTCTCACACAGGGGCCAGCTGGGTCCTTTGGAGGGCCGGCAGACAGGGCGTAGAAGCCAAAGCCTGCCCCTAATGTTGCTTCCTGGTGCTAGTATTCAGAGGAAACAGACCTGACCTCTACTGGTGGCCCATTCCAGACCATCAGAGCCACCACTGAGAATGCCCTGCCCCCGGTCAGCACAGAAATGACCTCCTTGCGGCGTGGGCACGCAAAGGAGGTCCTGGCAAGAGAAATGAAGTTTGCTCGCAGTCTCGTACAGGGAGAGGTGGACCTTTGTTGATTGATTTACTTCATTTATACACCGCCTCTCCTCCCAGTGGGGACCCAAAACAGTTTACCTTGTTCTTGTCCCCTCCCTTTTGTCCTCACAACAACCCTGTAAGGGAGGTTAGGCTGAGAGTGTGTGTCTGACCCAAAGTCGCCCAGCAGGCTTCTGTGGCAGAGTGGAGATTTGAACCTGGGTCTCCTAGATCCTAGTCTAGCACTCTCATCACTGCGCCACGCTGGTCCTTCTGATCGTCACCAGAAATGGAAATCCAGATGATAAATATACTGACATTTGAGCTGGCAGCAGGGCTCATTTCGTAGCAGGAGCTCCTTTCCATATTAGGCGACATACCCCTAATGTAGCCAATCCTCCAAGAGCTTACAGTAGCCCCTGTAAAAAGAGCTCTGTAAGCTCTTGGAGGATTGGCTACATTAGGGGGTGTGTGGCCTAATATGCAAAGGAGCTCCTGCTACAAAATGAGCTCTGGCTGGCTGTAATATGTCCGGGGGGAAGGGGGGGGCAGAAGCAAGCACACCCGAAGAAACTTATTGATATTATTTCCTTCATTTATACCCTGCTTTTATCCCCAAGGGTGACCCAAAATAGCCTGCAACATTACCCCCCCCATTGTCTCCTGGCATGACCTTGGGTCAGTCACAAGTTCCTTGAGAGCTGTCCTCTCAAGGGCAGTTCTCGAGAGAGCTCTCTCAGCCCCACCTACCTCCCAGGCAATGCTCCCTCTAAGCTGTGGAGTCTTGTGAGCAAAAATTCTACTTTGTGAGCTACTGGCATTAAAAGTTGCGAGCACGCAGTTTGGCTGCTGCGCCAATTAGTCTGCTCTGGAGCCACATCCTTCCTAAGCGAAGACAAAAACGTGTGAGCCGGAGGCTAAAAAACGGTGAGCTAGCTCACACTCACTCAGCTTACATAAGAACATAAGAGAAGCCAATGCTGGATCAGGCCAATGGCCCGTCCAGTCCAACACTCTGTGTCATACAGTGGCCAAAAACACCAGGTACCCTCAGAAGGTCCAGCAGTGGGGGCAGGAAGCCCTCCCACTGTTGCCCCCCCCCAAACACCAAGAATACAGAGCGTCACTTGCCCCAGACTGAGAGTTCCTATCTATACTTTGTGGCTAATAGCCACTGACGGACCTCTGCTCCATATCTTTATCTAATTCCCTCTTGAAGCCGTCCATGCTTGTAGCTGCCACCACCTCCTGTGGCAGTGAATTCCACGTGTTAATCACTCTTTGGGTGAAGAAGTACTTCCTTTTATCTTTTCTAACCCGACTGCTCACCAATTCCATGGAGTGCCCACGAGTTCTTGTATTGTGAGAAAGGGAGAAAAGGACTTCTTTCTCTACCTGCTCTATCCCATGCATAATCTTACAAACATCGATCATGTCACCCCTCAGCCGTCGTTTCTCCAAGCTAAAGAGCCCCAAGCGCTTCTGCCTTTCTTCACAGGAAAAGTGTTCCAACCCTTTTATCATTTTAGTTGCCCTTTTCTGCACTTTTTCCAGTGCTATAATATCTTTTCTGAGGTGTGGCGACCAGAACTGTACACAGTACTCCAAATGAGGTCGCACCATTGATTTATACGGGGGCATTATGATACTGGCTGATTTGTTTTCTATTCCCTTCCTAATAATCCCCAGCATAGCATTGGTCTTTTTCATAGCAGTCGCACACTGTCTCAACATTTTCATTGAGTTATCTACTACGACTCCAAGATCTCTCTCTTGGTCAGTCTCCGCCAGTTTGGACCCCATCAACGTGTATTTATAGTTAGGATTTTTGGCTCCAATGTGGAACACTTTGCACTTGGCCACATTAAATCCCATTTGCCACGTTGATGCCCAGTCACCCATCCTCAACAGATCCTTTTGGAGTGCCTCACAATCCTCCCTGGTTCTCACCACCCTGAACAACTTCGTGTCATCTGCAAATTTAGCCACTTCACTGCTTAGAGGGAACACTGCCCACAGGCAGTCTGTTGCGGGGTAGGGAAGGGAGATTGTAAGCCACTCTAAAACTCCTTCAGGTAGTGAAGGGTAGGGTATAAACCCAATGTCGTCTTCTTCCCTAAAACAACCCTGCAAGGGAGTTTAGACAGACTGTGTGTGAGAGAGAGACTGGCCTGAGGTCACTTAGCAAGCTTCCATGGTGGCAGAGTATGGATTTGAATCTGGACCTCCAAGATTGTAGTCCAACGCTCCATCCGTATCTAACGCTAAAGCAATTCTAGCCATGCTTCCCCCCCAAAGTCTGCTCGGTTTCCCATCAAATCCTTCACTGCTGTTATTCATCTGCCCTTGAATATGCTATCTTAACTGACACCCCTCCCCTCCCTCGAGTCTCAATTCTGGCAAATGAGCGTAACGTTATACGGATCGCATCTTCCGCCGTCGACGTCTCCATCTGTAATAAAGCCCAGAGGCCGAGACAGGCCTGCATAATGTGACAGCAAGACTCAGAACAATAAAATACTTCCATCTCAACGGCGTCAGAAATGAATACTAAACGGTTTCTGGGTCAATGAATATGAATAGGTTGTGTTTTATAGATACAGTTTACCGGGATGGGGTAAATTGTAATCTACGCTGAAACCCCCTGACATAAAGCACAGTTGGTTTACGCAGGGGGTTGCCGACGAGCGGAAGAGCCCCCGGTGAATATATTTTTAGACGACACCCGCACGGGCGGCCGTTCTCACAAATACCCGGCCTTATTAAGGCCATATATCACTCGCTAACCCTTTCCTCTCCCTAATTGGACTCCCCTCATTAGCGCCGTGTGACAGTACATCCAGATATGACAGCCGGCAAGAGCGGCTGGGCAACTTCGCATCCCGATTTGTGACGCTCTAACCTCAGGGGGAAGCAGGGATGACAAATAGTTTTTCATTAAGGTGTCCAGCCTCATGTTCGGGCTCCGTGTCATCCCGGCAGATGATGCCCAGTGGCGGCAACCCGCCTGTAAACCTCGCGTGTTATTATAAATCCCTTGCCCAGTTGGCAAGGAGGCAGTCTTCGCCGGAACGGCATTCCTTTAGAGGAGAGAAAGACAGGAGATGTATGAACCAGTTTGCAAATGTAGATGCTCAGAAAGGAAAAGAGTCCGACTCTTCGGGACCCCATGGACCACATCACACCAGGTCCTCCAGTCCTCTGTCGTCCTCCGGAGTTTGCTTAATTTCATGTTCGTTGCATCGACGACACCGTCTAACCATCTCATCCTTTGCCGTCCCCTTCTTCTCTGACCTTCAGTCTTTCACAGCATCAGGGTCTTCTCCAGGGAGTGCTCCCTTCTCATTGAGTGGCCAAAGTATTTGAGCTTCAGCTTCAGGATCTGGCCTTCCAGGGAACAATCAGGGTTGATTTCTTTTAGGATCGACTGATTTGATCTCCTTGCAGTCCAAGGGACTCTCAAGAGTCTTCTCCAGCACCATAATTCAAAAGCAGGGGTCATTTCGTAGAAAAAGAGGTGCAGGAGCTCATTAGCATAACTCATTAGCATAACTTATTTGCATATGCTACACCCCCTGACATCACCAGAAGTATGTCAGAAGGCAAGAAAGAAAGGGGAGAGAGAGAGAGAGAGAGAGAGAGAGAGAGAAAGAAAGAAAGAAAGAAAGAAAGAAAGAAAGAGCTGGCAGAGAGGGGACAGCTACTAATCCACGCCTCAGAAATACCACTGTTCTGGGAGGATAGCTTCAGAAGGCTGGTCGGAGGAACAAGGACCTTTCCAGGGGACGGGGTCATTTTGCTGCAGCCATGACACAAGCAGGCATTCCCCCGTGGGGGGCGGGGGGGACTGGCACCAACTCCTGGAGCTGTGCTCCCCCGAGCTCCTGCTCGAAAGGACCCCTGTTCAAAAGTATCTATTCTTCAACACTCGGCCTTCCTTATGGTCCAACTCTCGCAGCCCTACATCACTACTGGGAATACCATGGCTTTGACCATACGGACTTTTGTTGGCAGGGTGATGTCTCTAATACAAACAAATAACCCCCTCCAACCCTACGAGTTGTGTGGGCATCTTGGCCGGGTCGCGATCCAATCGGTTTGCCTTTTTTAAAAAACCAATCTTTTTGGAGAAAAAGAAAAGCAGCATTAAGGGGCGACGGAATGTTTCCTTGGCCTGTTTTGTCACCTTTTAGTTACCACAAAAATCACTTTTCCGCTCAAAGCCCCATGACTGATTCCTTCCCGGAGACTCTCCGATACTCCCACTTTGGCGTTTTCTGCAGAGAATCCAGGTGTGAAATTAACTAGAAGTGAATGTGAAACGGGCCCTGCCGAAGGAGCTGGGGGGTGCTGTGCTGGGACAGGGAGCCGTGGCGCTGCTCCTTTGGTTTGGAATTCTTCCCACAATGCGGCATAAACACTGGCGTCGAAGCCAGGCAGGGGATTTCAGGCGCCGTAGGGAGCAGGGAAGACGGATCTGTCTGGGGGGGCAGAGTCCACCAGGAAAGTGTCCTTCACCGGTATGATGGAAGACAGGAGGGCCTGGCGTCCATGGGGTCGCAAAGAGTCGGGCTCGGCTGTGCGACTGAACAACGACAAAATTTGTGTGTGTGTGTGTGTGTGTGTGTGTGCTTGGAAGTCATGGTTGACTTCTGGCGACCCCTAGTCGGGCCTGGAGATTTCAGAGAGGTGGCTTATTATTGCCTGCCCCTGTGAACCCAGCCCTGGTATTTCTTGGGGCTCTCCCATCCAAGTACTTGTCAGGGTCGGCCCTGCTTAGCGTCCAAGTTCTGACGAGAGCGGGCTTGCCTGGGCTATCCAGGTCACGGCCAAAGCCAGTTCTTCTGTGAGTAATTTAAAATAGAGAAGACTATTTTCAGAGCAGAGGGGAAATGAGGAGGCCAAAGTTGGTTCCTTATTAGCAGTTCCTTATTCGTTCCTTATTCGTGAATTCAGCCAGAAACACTGAGGAGAGTTGGAAAGCTCTGAACCCCCAAATAAGGTCTGGACCGCCATATATCATATACCCCCAGGTTCACAGGAGTCTCCCCTTCAAGAAGATATATCCTATCTCCTGGTCCAAAGTGCGGTTCTTGTGCCAGCTGCTCCAAGTGGGGTGCCCCTAGGACAATCTCACAGGCAGACACTGGTGCTGGGCTGCATGCCCCCCAAATCTTTGGACCACCCCAAATGACACATCCTCATGCTCTGGAGACTGTTCCCTGCAAGGAGACATACAGCACTGCCCAGTCCAAACACTGGTTCCGGCACCAGAAACTTCTATTTGAAGTGCCTCCAACCGGCCTGTGTTTCTAAGGAGATCTGAATGAAGAACTGGCTGTCTTTCACAACCCAAAATAAGGTTTGGACCACCACACTTCATACACCCGCATGGACAGCGGACTCTCACCTTCGAGGGGAAATAAGCTGTGTCCTGGTCCAAAGCGCAGGAGAGCCACTGGGAGGCTGAAAACCCCCTTTCCCTCCTGTGCATGGCCCCAAGACAAAAATGAGGCCTCACAAGCAAACTGCATTTTGTAACTTTTGCCTCTTTGTTTGAATCCTGAGGGGGTTGCAGTGGCTCAAGTGGCTAAGACGCTGAACTGCAGACCGGAAGATCGGTAGTTCAGCAGTTCGAGACCCGAGTGGTGCATGACAGAGTGAGCTCTCGTCTCTGGTCCCAGCTCCTGCCAACCTAGCAGTTCGAAAGCAAGACATTGCAAGTAGATAAATAGGTACCACTTCGGTGGGAATTGTAACAGTGTTCCATGCGCCTCGGCGTCTAGTCATGCCGGCCACATGACCACGGAAACGTCCTTGGACAGCACTGGCTCTTTGGCTTGGAGATGGAGATGAGCACTGCATCTCTAGAGTCGGATTCGACTGGGTTTCGAGCAAGGGAAACCTTTACCTTTAACTTGAATTCTGAGCCTCACCTTTGACATACAGCCTAGGGCAAAGGATGCTTGGATGTCCCTCATATGGGTTGAAGGGACTTCTTAGCAGGGCTGTGCAATGAATCAGTCAGCCCGGCTGAAGTTTACCCAGTTTTCCCACTAGCCCAATTCCAGCAGGATGCCTCAACCTAACCCATTCAGAGCCATTATGAATATACTACCGAGCAATAAAGGAGAAATCGGAGCTGCTGGAATATTAGTGGCAGGATGATTTTCTGTCAGGGATTTGCTAAAGTTAATGAAAGATATTAAAACATCAAATATCGCCTCTCTTGAGGCATCTGGAGAGGAACAGTTTAAGCTCAGCTGAGGCCCTGGGAGTACGACAGGAAACAGCTTTAGAAGACTGGCACCGAAATGACACATGGAGGGGCGAGATGTTTGGCTATCTACAGCGCAAGATGCTCTGGGAACTCTCTGGGTGACTGGGCGCCAGCCATTCTCTCTCAGCCTAACCTAGCTCACAGGGTTGTTGTGGGGACAAAATGAAGACCCCAAAGTTGAGAACAGCATTTCCCTGGGCATGCAAGAATGGGCCACAAGAACTGAGCACTGAGGCCACCCTTCCTGCCCTCCCTTCTCATGATCTGCCCAAGTTCACAGAATCCGCATTGCTGTCCGATGGCCATCTAGCCTCTGCTTGAAAACCTCCAGAGAAGGAGAGCCCACCACCTCCCGAGGAAGCCTGTTCCACTGAGGAACCGCTCTAACTGTCAGGAAGTTCTTCCCAATGTTTAGCCGAAAACTCTTCTGATTTAATTTCAACCCGTTGGTTCTGGTCCGACCTTCTGGGGCAGCAGGAAAAGACTCCACTCCATCCTCTATATGATAGCCCTTGAAGAGAAGAAGAAGAAGAGATTAGATTTATACCCCGCCCTTCACTCACTTGGAGTCTCAGAGCGGCTTACAAACTCCTTTCCCCTCCCCTCCCCACAACAGAGGTAGGTGGGGCTGAGAGAGCTTTTTCCCAAGCTGTCCTTGAGAGAACAGCTGGTACAGAGCTATGGCTTGCCCAAGGTCATCCAGCCAGCTGCAAGTGGAGGAGGGGGGAATCAAACCCCGTTCTCCCAGATTAGAGTCTGCACACTTAACCACTACACCAAACTGGCTCTCTTAACCACTACACCAAACTTGAAGTTCTTGAAGATGGTTCTCATCTCCCCTCTCAGTCGTCTCCTCTCCCGGCTAAACATCCCCAGCTCCTTCAGCCTTTCCTCGTAGAGGACTTGGTCTCCAGACCCCTCCCCATCTTCGTTGCCCTCCTCTGGACACGTTCCAGCTTGTCTAGATCCTTCCTAAATTGTGGTGCCCAAAACTGAACACAAGACTCTGGGTGAGGTCTAACCAGAGCAGAGTAAAGCGGTACTTCACGTGATCTGGACACTACTTTTTTTTAACTTTTAGCTCCACGTCCCCTTCCCCGCCCTGCTGCAGCCAGCAAAAAATTGATTGATCGCCACGTGGACTGGTTGTTTTATTAGTACCTTGTAATAATTTTATCAAATTGATTGTATTTTATCTGTTTTAATGCTGTGAATCGCCCAGAGCCTGCTTGCGGGGTTGGGTGATTCAATAATAATAATAATAATAATAATAATAATAATAATAATACTTCTGTTGATACAGCCCAAAATGGCATTTGCCCTTTTAGCTACTGCATCACACTGCTGGCTCATGTTAACAATTGACACTCCATCTTTAATTATTTGCGTTTAGAACTTCTTGTTTATGCTTACTGTACAGATCCCTTCGTGCCTGAGAGCACAAGAAAAGTAGTAAAAAGATAAAAGTTTCCCTGGCTCGAAAGGCAGTAAAATCTGACTCTAAGGGGCGGTGCTCATCTCTGTTTCCAAGCCGAAGAGCCAGCGCTGTCTGGAGACGTTTCCATGGTCATGTGGCCGGCGTGACTAAACGCCGAGGCGCACGGAACGCTGTTACCTTCCCTCCGAAGCAGTACCTATTTATCTACTTGCAAGTTCTTAGCACTGCATAAATCACTGTGTGTCTGCGAGCACAGGAAAAACAGCACCTTGTTGCTCTAAATTCTGTTGAGTGCCTGTGTGTGCTCATTTGTGTACCTTAGCCATTACCGCTGGCATTTAGAGGTTATATTTATGTATGTTTCTAGATGTAAAAGGTGACAATATTAGGCTGTAAATATAAGTGTTCTGTTTAAATCATTATCGTTTGTGATGGTTTATCTCGGCATCCCACCCACCTGGAACCTGGTAATTGTAGCTGAACAAGTAGCTTCCCTTTCCTCAGCCAATTTCCCTCTACAACTCATGCTACCCCCTCAAAAGCCTTTAAAAGCCACCTTGTGCACAATTAGAGCCCCTTGGGGGTGGGAAGGACCAAAAATAAGAACATAAGAGAAGCCAATGCTGGATCAGGCCAAAGGCCCATCCAGTCCAACACTCTGTGTCACACAGTGGCCAAAAATACCAGGTGCCCTCAGGAGGTCCAGCAGTGGGGCCAGAACTCCAATAGCCTTTCCAAGCACCAAGAATACAGAGAGCATCAGTTGCCCCAGACCGAGAGTTCCTATCTATTCCTTGTGGCTAAGAGCCACTGATGGACCTCTGCTCCAGATGTTTACCTAATTCCCTCTTGAAGCCGTCCATGCTTGTAGCCGCCACCACCTCCTGTGGCAGTGAATTCCACGTGTTAATCACTCTTTGGGTGAAGAAGTACTTCCTTTTATCCGTTCTAACCCGACTGCTCAGCAATTTCATGGAGTGCCCACGGGTTCTTGTCTTGTGAGAAAGGGAGAAAAGTACCTCTTTCTCGACCTGCTCTATCCCATGCATAATAAGGGGAGGTGATTGTAAGTCACTCTGAGACTCCTTTGGGCATGGGCGTCAACTACGGGGGGGCTCGAGGGCTCGAGCCTCCCCCGAAATTTCCGGGGGGGGGCTCAGCCACCCCCGGCAAAATGCTCGCCCAGCCGGCCGTCGCCGCCTCTCCTTCACCCCCGGCCTGCCCTGCCTCCCTGAGGCGGGGGGGGGGGGGGGGAGAGGCGGCGGGGACATAGTCGCCCGCGCGCTTCGCGCGGGCGGCAGTCCCGGCCAGCTGGCTGCCGTCGCGGGTCTGCCTCCCTGGGCCGGGGGGGGGGGAAACGGAGCGGCCGGGACATAGTCGCGCACGCGCTTCGCGTGGGTGGCAGTCCCGGCCAGCTGGCTGCCGCCGCGGGTCTGCCTCCCTGGGCCGGGGGGGGGGAGGGAGCGGCAGAGACATGGTCCCGTGCGCGCGCACGCGCTTCGCGCGCGCACGAGAGAGCCCCTGCCCCTTCCCCAGGATTTAGAAAGTCAACGCCCCTGCCTTTGGGTAGTGAAAAGCAGAGTATATAAAACCAACTCTTCTCCTCCTCCTCCTCGTGGGCTCCGAGGCCCAGGAGCCGTGTTCCCTCTAAGCTGAGTTAGTGTGAGCTAGCTCACAGTTTTTTAGCCTCCAGCTCACGCATTCTTGTCTTCGCTCCGGAAAGATGGCTCCAGAGCAAACTAGTTTATGCAGCAGCCAAATGGCTCGCTCACAACTTTAATGCCGGTAGCTCACAAAGTAGAATTTTTGCTCATAAGACTCTGCAGCTTAGAGGGAGCATTGCCTAGGAGCCAATGTTTGGTGTAGTGGTTAAGTGCGCGGACTCTAATCTGGGAGAACCGTGTTTGATTCCCCACTCCTCCACTTGCACCTGCTGGATGACCTTGGGCAAGCCATAGCTCTGTACCAGCTGTTCTCTCAAGGACAGCTTGGGAAAGAGCTCTCTCAGCCCCACCTACCTCACAGGGTGTCTGTTGTGGGGAGGGGAAGGGGAAGGAGTTTGTAAGCCGCTCTGAGACTCCAAGTGACTGAAGGGTGGGATATAAATCCAATCTCTTCTTCTATGGGTTAAAAGTGAGATACCCTCACTTTTACCCCGTTGGGTGCAAGTCATCTGCGTTGTCTTCTGTAGGACATGGCAAATCCTTTTCTCCTCCCACCCCCGCCTCGTGAATGACAAAGATCCGTTTGCCGCATTCCTCTGATCTTAAATATAATGGTGTCCCACACTAGAAAATTTTAATTAATCAGAGCAATCTCTTTGCCGCGGAATTTTTATGTCATGCATAACCAATGCCGTGTTCTTTTAATATCCTGTAGTGTATCAGCACGTCTTTGGCTGTGTAATGAATCTCTTTGATATCCTCTAACTTGGAGATGGATCCTGGGTTATGCTTTATTATTTTTTTAAAAAAAGATACTGTTGCCCAAAGGAGAGGATTCACCACTTCCCTACTGCATTAACCTTTGCCCCCTGACATGCTGTCCCCCCGAGCCCCTCTTCTTACAGGATAGTCTTGGGGAACTGTGCTTGTAGGAACAGCTCACAACTAGGGGTGTGCATTCGGGTCTACCCGAACCTATAGAGAGTGTTCTCCATGCAGGATCGGGTCCGGTTGGGCTCTGTTGTGCAGCCCGGTTGGACCTGAAAAAATTTGGGATTTCCAAAAAAATCCGTGATCCAAATACTGTACCGGGATTGGGATCCGGGTTTTTTCAGGAACCCTGAAATTGTTTAGGGTCTAATAGACCCGAACCGAACAACCCATCGGTGGGCCCAGTGTCATATGAACATAAAATGCGGTTGCCAACCTTCAGGAGAGGGCTGGAGAGGTTCCAGAACTACAACTGATCTCCAAACTACAGAGATCAGGTCCCCTGGAGAAAATGGATGCTTTGGAGGGTGGACTCCGTGGCATTGCAGTCCACAGAGGTCCCAGTCCTCCACAGGTTCTTCCCCGAAATCTCCAGGAGTTTCCCAATCTGGACCTGGCAACTCAACCCTCCATCTGCTGCCGCTGGCCAGGGGGGACCTGGCAATCCTAACCCCAAATCTTCTGGAATTTTCCAACCTGGAGTTGGCAGTCCCCCAATAAAAAGAGCTCTGACTCTTGAAAGCTCATACACCCCAAATCTTGTTGGAGAAGGAAGGAAGGAAGGAAGGAAGGAAGGAAGGAAGGAAGGAAGGAAGGAAGGAAGGAAGGAAGGAAGAGGAGTTTGGATTTATACCCCACCCTTCACTATCCAAAGGAGTCTCAGAGTGGCTTCCAATCTCCTTTCCCTTCCCCTCCCCACAACAAGACACCCTGTGAGGTAGGTGGGGCTGAGAGAGCTCTTTTGAAGACTGCCCTTGAGAGAACAACTCTGAGAGAACTTGTGACTGACCCAAGGTCACACCAGCAGCTGCATGTGGAGGAGTGGGGAATCAAACCCGGTTCTCCCAGATTAGAGTCTGCGCTGCTAACCACGACACCAGACAAGTGCTACTGGACTCCAGTTTTGTTCTTCAACTGCATAGCTGCGCTCCTGGAACAATCTTCACATGGTTCCACTCACCAAAAACTGCTCCGGTGCTATTCTTAGTACCTTGAAGGAAATTAAAAGGTGGGCTTTTTTCATTTCAAAGGCCACGCTGGCATTATGTTGTGTGAATGGGTCCTAATTCCAATTAAGTGAAAACCACACAGGGGCGCAAGGTTTTAAGTACCTCTTCTCTACTTGTGTGATGTTGGCGTGAGTCAGGACTGCCCAAAGCTGTAATTTGCCTTTAAAAGACAAACAGATCCATCAAGCCTAGTTTAAGCGTAAGGGGTACAGGACAACTGGGGGAAAACTGGCCCCGCTCTTAGTCTTTCTGGCATATTCACGCATCAGCAAGTCCACGTGGCTGGCCAACAGGTGGTGGAGGAGGAGGAGATTGGATTTATACCCCGCCCTTCACTCAGAGTCTCAGAGCGGCTTACAAACTCCTTTCCCTTCCCCTCCCCACAACAGACACTGTTGTATTCTTATTATTTTACAGCCACAGCTTGCAGAGACTTTGGGATGCAAAAGGCCCTTTCTGATTGGCTAACAAATAAAGACTCTCATTGGTCCTTAAGCCACTCTAGGTAACCAATTGCTGAGCCTCGCTTAGGTCCAATAGGATTGTTTGTACATAGTTACATTATTTGAAGGTATGAGTTGGAAACAGTATAAATTAAGGTGCCGCTCTCATAGAGCTGTCTTTGAGCTGAAGCAGTGTGTTTGAATAAAAGCCTGTTTGTTTGATTCATCGCCTCCCGCTCAATACTTAAAAGACACCCTATGAGGTAGAGGTGGGGCTGAGAGAGCTCTGACAGAAACTACCTTTTCAAGGACAGCTCTGACCGAACTATGGCTTGCCCAAGGTCATCCAGCAGGTGCAAGTGGAGGAGTAGGGAATCAAACCCGGTTCTTCCAGATTAGAGTCCGCGCACTTAACCACTACACCAAACTGGCTCCCTTGTAAGCCGTTCTGAGTGAAGGGCGGGGTATAAATGCAGTCTCCTCTTCCTCCGCCGCTGCCTTTAACCACAGCAGGCTCTGCAAAGGAAATTTCCTCCAGTATGGATTCTGCAGATCCCATTGCTGTAAAAAAACATGAGTAAGGGCTTGTTAAAAACCTGGCAACCCCAAGCAGAAGTCTGAGGCACCAAGGTGCCGCTGGAGGCCTTTCCCGGCAAGAATTGGTCTGTCTAATGAAACCGGCAAATGAACAAGAGCTCCTGGGCTGAATCCAGACCTCTGCCAAGTGTACTGTGATACCAGCGATGCTTTCCTCTTGCTGCTGGCGCACCGCGACAAACTGAACAGAAGTCTGACGAAGCCGCAGAGCCATGGGAAGTAATTGCTTAATCAATGGAAAGCTGGGTTGACTCCCTCTTCCCCAGGCAGCTGTTCCCAGAGCAACCTCTGCAGGCCTGGATTCAGAAAAGGAAGAAGTTACTTGCCTGGACATTGGGGAGTGCTACGTCACTCTAAGGGTTACAATGCCTGGACATTGGGGAGTGCTACGTCACTCTAAGGGTGTAAAGGTGTTATTTCCTGGAATGGGATGCCTCTCTTTGTCTGAAGCTGGGAGCTGACCTCTGACCTCTCCCCTCTCTCCCTTTGTCCTCTCCCTCTTTTTACATGGCCTTCCATGGAGACACATATCAATTTGGACCTCTCCTATAGAGACAATGCCCTCAGACTCTCACACATATGATGCCGGACAAGCTGGCCGTTTTGGAAAAGTATTGATGGCCCCACTGGTGGACCTCCTGAGGGCACCTGCTATTTTTGGCCACTGTGTGACACAGAGTATTGGACTGGAGGGGCCACTGGCCTGATCCAACACTGGCTTCTCTTCTGTTCTTATGTACTCTTTAGCAGGGGTCATTTCGTAGAAAAAGAGGTGCAGGAGCTCATTAGCATGACTCATTAGCATAACTTATTTGCATAGGCCGCACCCCCTGACATCACCAGAAGTATGTGAGAAGGCAAGAAAGAAAGAAGAGAGAGAGAGAGAAAGAGAGAGAGAGAGAGAGAGAAAGAAAGATAGAAAGAAAGAAAGAAAGAAAGAAAGAAAGAAGTAAGGAAGGAAGGAAAGAGCGAGAGAGAAGAAAGAGAGAAAGAAAGAAAGAGAGAGAGAAAGAGAGAGAGAGAAAGAAAGAAAGAAAGAAAGAAAGAGAAAGAAAGAAAGAAAGAAAGAAAGAAAGAAAGAAAGAAAGAAAGAAAGAAAGCTGGCAGAGAGGGGACAGCTACTAATCCAAGCCTCAGAAATACCCCTATTCTGGGAGGATAGCTTCAGTGGTGACTGAAGCCTTCAGAAGGCTGGTCGGAGGGACAAGGACCTTTCCAGGGGGCGGGGTCATTTTGCTGCAGCCAGGACACAAGCAGGTATTCCCCCGCCGGGGGGGGGGGGGGGGGTGCTGGCGCCAACTCCCGAAGCTGCGCTCCCCTGAGCTCCTGCTCAAAAGGACCCCTGCTCTTTAGATTAGGCTTAGAATCATAGAATCATAGAGTTGGAAGGGACCTCCAGTGCCATCTAGTCCAATCCCCTGCACAATGCAGGAAATTCACAAATACCTCCCCCCCCCCCCCCCGACCCCTGTTCCATGCCCAGAAGATGACAAAAAACCTCCCTGGCCAAAGTGGCCTGGAAAAAAATTCCTTCCAGACCCCAAAGTGACAGTCGGCATTTCCCTGGGCGTGTAAGAAAGGGGCACGAGAACTAAGCACTGAGGCAACCCTTCCTGCCCTCCCTCTCATGATCTGCCCAAGTTCACAGAATCCGCATTGCTGTCTGATGGCCATTGAACCTCTGCTTGAAAACCTCCAAAGGAGGAGAGCCCACCACCTCCTGAGGAAGCCTGTTCCACTGAGGAACTGCTCTTAACTGTCAGGAAGTTCTTCCCAATGTTTAGCCGAAAACTTTTCTGATTTCATTTCAACCCATTGATACTTCTGGGGCAACAGAAAACAATTCCGTTTTCTTTCTCTTCATTCAGTTGCAACCTGAATGAGAACTGGGTCTACTTGAAGAAATGTAAGTTGTTTACCTTTTTTTTTGCAATCTGCTTCTCGGGAAATTGATTTACTGTGCGCAGAATCACGCTTCTCGGATTGGGCAAACTGCAATACTAACCAAATATCCCAACAGCGCATCGATTGGCTCAGATTCCCGCTGGCATCACAGAGCCAAGGATTAGTGGTGCGGCAGATTTCGGGTTCTGCACTGCCTTGTAGGCCATTATAGCAAAGCAGCTGGCTGGGGGTTACCTTCCCAGCTGGAGATTTTGTTTTGCGCAGGGATAATCACCCTTTGGTACAGCTGCTGGATGAAGACACACCAGCATCTGACCGCCAGCTATCGAGACTGAGGATCTATCGTTTCTATCTGTCTATCGGATCCATTTTTTTAATTCCACCTTCTTCCAAAGGGGGCCAGGACAGCAGTTTTGGAAATGTTTGCAGAAATAGGCAATTTAATAGTCTTTTTTTATTTAAAAGAAAAGAAAAACATGTTTTAAATTGCTAGCGGCTACTGTTAAATGGTGGATAGCACCATCAAGGTGCAGCTGATTTGTGGCGATCCCATAGGGTTTCCAAGACAAGAGGAGAACAGAGGAGTTTTCCCATTGCCTGCCTCAGCAGAGTGGCCCTGGGCTTCCTTGGTGGTCTCCCATCCAAGTACGAACTGGGGCCGAACCCTGCTTAACTTCTGAGATTTCAAGGCAAGAGACTATCACAGGCAAATTCTAAAGTCCCAATATTACAGGATCTTTATTGAGCAAATGAGCTCTGTTTAGGAGAGTGGGAAGAGCACAAGTCTCTACTGCCCAAAAACTTCTTCAGACTCCCAGCTCATAAAACATACAGTTTATTAAGGCGATAAAACAAATAGGGGGAGTTTGGGATAAAACAGACAATAGACAAAACCCTACTTATCTAGCTAACTACAGACATACAGTGAGAGGTTCTTGCTTCCTGGGAATGCAATTCCCTCTTGCCTGGTGTTTAGCTTTGGGCTTGGTTTACAACTTGGGCCACGCCTCCCAAAGCTTGTTGCCACCAGCCTGGTTCCAACCGTCCAAGGCATTTCCTTCGGTTCTTCTGCACAGCCCAGACTTACTTGCTTGCAGATACTTGCTATAATGCGAGCAGTCCCTGCACCCGGACAATACCTCACGGCGAGCAGTTCAGGAAGATTCTTGCCACAACCTCTGGCTCCCTCACGGCCTCGTGCAGCCTTCCTGGCATTCGTCAAGCGGTCAGAAGCTCCGGTTTCCTTGCTCCTTCAAACACGTGGACGTGTGCATCTTCAGAGGAGTTCATGAATGAATAGAAAGAGATTCCTTCTGCCTCTAGGATTGCTGCCTTGACCCAGCTGTTCCCCATACTTAGATGACAGAACATCTTGATTCTGACTACACTTACAGGCTCTTATCCGGAATGATTCTGTAAGTCGGTATCTCTGGCATGACAGAGACAAACAGAGGTGGTGTCATTGCCTGCCTGTATGACAACCCTGGACTTCCTTGGTGGTCTCCTATCCAAGTGCAAACCAAGGGCCGACCCTGCTTAGCTTCCGAGATCTGACAAGTCGGACTAGCCTGGGCCACCCAGCTCAGGGTAGTATTAAATACATAGATTTAAAAAATGCGAAAATTATGTTACCCTTTCGGATTGGCACCTGTCAGGACTGACCAGTAAAATCTGGGATAAATGTATTGAGCATAGCTATGAGCACTGGAAGTACACTGGACCATAAGGAAGGCCGAGCGCCGAAGAATGGATGCTTTTGAATTATGGTGCTGGAGAAGACTCTTGAGAGTCCCTTGGACTGCAAGGAGATCAAATCAGCTGATCCTAAAAGAAATCAACCCTTTTCGTTCCCTGGGAGGCCAGATCCTGAAGCTGAAGCTCAAATACTTTGGCCACCAAACGAGAAGGGAGCACTCCCTGGAGAAGAAGACCCTGATGCTGGGAAAGGCTGAAGGTCAAAGAAGAAGGGGGCGGCAAAGGATGAGACGGTTCGACAGTGTTATCGATGCAACAAACATGAAGTTGAGCAAACTCTGGAGGATGACGGAGCATAGGAGGGCCGGGCGTGATGTGGTCCACGGGGTCGCAAAGAGTCGGACTTGACTGTGCGACTGAAGAACAACCACATACACTGAAAGGCCATTTCAGCCACTGGCATTCCAAATGGTTACTGCTCTGATACGCTTGCTTCGGTTACTCGAACACTGTGAAGGCATAGCCCATTTAGAAATTGATACTGTAAACTGAATACACTGAGACTGATTTTCAGTGATATCCTTCAGGTCATCGGTTCCAACTTGATACAGCCATTTTGGTGATGCGCGGAGCATATTGAGGAAGCCGGGAATCCCACAGTTCTCCTTTTGGAACTGTTCCAGTGTTCCTTTTTGGAACTGGTGGAGTAGATATCTCCTGGAAACCCGTTTTCCTCCTTTATATTATGAAGCATATTGTTCATTAGGAGGGACTGAGCACCTTGGAGTGTTTTCAACTTTGGGAGTCCAGATATAGGACTTAGGGGCTGCAGTGGCTCAAGTGGTTAAGACGCTGAACTGCAGATCGGAAGGTCCGTAGTTCAGCAGTTTGAGACCCAAGTACCGCGTGACGGAGTGAGCTCCCGTCTCTGGCCCCAGCTCCTGCCAACCTAGCAGTTCGAAAGCAAGAAACTGCAAGTAGATACATAGGGACCGCTTTGGTGGGAAGGTAACAGCGTTCCATGCGCCTTGGAACCTAGTCATGCCGGCCACATGACCACAGAGACATCTTCGGACAGCGCTGGCTCTTTGGCTTGGAAACGGAGATGAGCACCGCATCTCTAGAGTCGTATTCGACTGGCTTTCGAACAAGGGGAACCTTTACCTTTACCTATATAGGACTTATGTTTCACCAGTTATGCCCTGATTATGAATGGTACATTGTAGGAATAATTTTGCCGAGGATTTGAAAATTGTATAATTGGTTTACTTATTTGTCTATAAATTATTTTTTCATTAATTATGTTCAGGGGTCATTTCGAGCAGGAACGCCGTTCCGGGAGTCACAAGCCCAGGAGCGGGCACATATGGTGATGCGCTGTGGGAAAAAAGCAAAAGCATTCTGACTTGATCTGTATTTTCATGCTTGTTGTAGGGTAGCTTCCCTGCAAGAGCAAAGGAAACCTAAAGTGTCTTTAGTCCAAGTATAAAGCTGGCTCGCCAGCTCTGAGTTGGGAAATACCTGGAGATTCCTGGGGCGGAGCCTGAGTGGTGGGTGTTGCCTTCTGACACACTCCCGGTGATGTCAGGGGGTGTGGCATATGCAAATAAGTTATTTTATTTATTTATTTATTTATTTCGATTTATATCCCGCCTTGCCAGCAAGCCGGCTCTAGGTGGCTAACAACATAGTTATAAATATACAAGTTAAAACACATAAAATTGCATTAAATCACACTAAAATACAGCTAAGCAATCAGGTCACAGATGGCAGCAGATACTAGACCAACATCAGATACCAGTAGCCTACTTTTTTTCCTGCCAGGAGACTCCCACCCCAGGTGTTCTAGCGGCGATTCACCCCGCCACCTACTAAGGGCCATTCCCTCCGGTGGCGGCCCAAAAAACCTGGCGGAAGAGCTCCGCTTTGCAGGCCCTGCGGAACTGCAAAAGATCCCGCAGGGCCCTGATGTTCTCCGGGAGCTCATTCCACCAGTAGGGGGCCGCCACCGAGAAGGCCCTGCTCCTGGTAGTTGTCAACCTGGCCTCCCTCAGGCCCGGAAGGGTCAGGCGATTTTGAGTGCCTGACCGCAGTGCTCTCTGGGGTGTGTACGGGGAAAGACGGTCCCTTAGGTAGGCAGGCCCCAGGCCATATAGGGCTTTAAAAGTTAAAACAAGCACCTTGAACCGGATCCGGTACGCTATAGGCAGCCAGTGCAGCGCCCTCAACACAGGCTGGACGTGGTCCCTCACCGAGAGGCCCATCAACAGCCTGGCCGCGGCATTCTGCACTAGCTGCAGCCTCCGGAGCTGGGTCAGTTATGCTAATGAGTTTTGCTATTGAGCTCCTGTACCTCTTTTTTTTAATGAAATGACCCGGTTATGTTATGTCTGGACATGAGAAATCTTCCACTCCAGCATAACTGCTGCTGGAGGCATGTCTGGGCTTGTCCGGGCAGGCCACCTAGTTGGAGCTTGAAACCCCAGAACAAAGGCAGGCAGGATGCTGGAATCTGCCTACGGATTGGCCCCTGAGGGCAGCCAGCCAATCTGGAGCCTGGAGGCCATTTGAACTCACCAATCGCGTGGGGGCTGGGAGTGGCTTAGGTGTATATAGCCAGGGCAGTTGCCCCATGTAAAGCATTCCTGTTGAGCTGCAATAAATTGCTGCTTGTTGAAATCACTCTGCCATGTTATACCCACTATTTAACAAAGAATTTACTGATTTTTTGAAATTGGTATTGATGTAGGGTTGCCAGGTCTGGGTTGGAAAATACCTGGAGATATTGGGAGTGGATCTAGGAGAGGGCAGGGTTTGGGGAGGGGAGGGGCCTCAGCATGGTACAATGCCATAGAGTCCACCCTCCCAAACAGCCATTTTCTCCAGGGGAGCTGATCTCTGTCAGCTGGAGATCAGCTGTAAAAGCTGTAAAAGCGGGAGATCCCTCGGCCCCACCTGGAGGCTGGCAACCCTATATTGACGCCATGCGCAGCAACAGCGCAGCACACGTGCAATTGTAACATGCGGCAGCAAGATCCTTCCCTAACCACAAACGCTTTAGTCTCTCTGCTGAGCAGACACTTCAGATGCTGGCAAAAGACTCTGAGATTTACCGAATCCGTCCAGAGAGGATATTTAAGCCCTTGGCTCGCTTCTTCAGAAGCGAATGAGCTGAGCGGAACAGTGTCTCAAACACTTGGGGAGATGAAGGAATTATAGATCCACCTCAGTCTGCTGTACTTTTATAATACAATGCCATGAAAGCCTGAAGTGTGGAAGAAAAATGCTTTCCCTAATGGGCAATAGACACTATCCCTTTTCTCCTGTATGGACGTGATTTCCCTCAGAAATCAGACAATGTTACAGTGTGGTAGAAATAGTACCAAAATGGTTGCTGGCCTTGTGTCTGCAACCCTCAAGAGTTTGTGGGGGGTAAGGCCTGGGGGAGGGGAGTGTCACAAATACTGTGACACCTGGAAGTGACATCACTGTGTCTGTGACATTCTAGGAATTCCCTCTGTCTCTGGGTTTTCACCTAGAAGTGATGTTACTGTGTCTGTGATGCTCTAGGAATTCTCCCAGTCTCTAGGTTAACCCCTGGAAGTAGCTGTTCTCTCAGGAGCAGTTTTCAAAAGAGCTCTCTTAGCCCTACCTGCCTCACAGGGTGTCTGTTGTAGGGAGGGGAAGGGAAAGGAGACGGTAAGCTGCTCTAAGATTCCTTCAGGTAGTGAAGGACAGGATATAAATCCAAACTCTTCTTCTTCAATGATAAACAATCAAATCAAATGTCACATTCAGGGCAGAGCCTGGTGCTTTTACTCTACCTGGGAGTTCTGGAATGCACAGATGTGATCACAAACAGTCAAGGCAATAGACAAGAACAAAGTCAACAAACCAGTACAGAGGCAGGAAGCCGAAGGTTTTGTCCAGAAGGAAGGAAGATCTGGAGTTCAGGGTCCAAAGCTGGGGAGCCAGGATAGGAAATGGGCTGGGTTTCTAGCTGAAAAACAAGCATAGGTTAGCAGGACTGAATGCAAGGCAGCAAGCCAGGTAATACTCTATTCAATGAGTGAATCAGCTCACAGAGGGGGTGGCAAGCAAGACTGCTTCCACAACAAGCCCTGTTCCATATATTCCTTTTATCTGCCTAATTAGCTGACTCACCCCTGAGGCACAGGTGTTGCTTCTTACCAGCTTGTTGTTCCTGCTCCTGTAATGACTCTGCTCCAGCTAGTGCTGATCTCCGCTGCACAATTAACCAGGCGCTTCTTTGTTTCTCCCAAGCTGTCAAATGCTCCTGGTGTCTCCTATGCTCAGCTGGTTCAGGAGACGCTGGTGGTGACTGACACTCTGATCTCTGTTCCATTTCTCTCATGTCCTGCCAGAATGAGCAACCATTGTTTCCTGATGCTCCTTTCATTGGCTCTGCCTCTAAATCCAGCTGTTCAGGTGGGCATTCCACCAGTTCAGGGCCTGACTCTTCCCTTTCCTCATCCTCAGAGGAGGAGACAGCTGGCTGGCTCATGACAGTAGCATCACCACATTCACAGCTTTCTAGGAATCCTCCCAGTCTCTACTGGGGAAATTCCTAGAGTGCCATGGACACAATGACATCACTTCCAGGTGATAACTCAGAAGTCATGTCATGGTGTTTGCAATATCCTGCTGATTGATTGATTGGGCACTGGTGATGGGGGTGTGGTGGGAGTAGGAGGTTGCCTGCCAATATCTGAATGATAGCAGAGTAGGTGTCAGGTGAGCCTCAAGAGGTAGATCATTCCAAATATAAGGTGCCACCACTGAGAAAGCCCTGCTCTGATCACCAGTCACCTCATGAAGCTACCTTATACTGAATCAGACCATCAGTCCATCAAGGTCGGTATTATCTACTCAGACTGGCAGCAGCTCTCCTGAGTCTCAGGCTAAGGACTTTCCCATCCCCTCCTGCCTGGTCCTTTTAACTAGAGGTGCCGGGGATTGAACCTGGGACCTTCTGCGTGCCAAGCAGGTGCCCTACCACTGAGTCACAGCCCCTCCCAACTCATCTCTGTCACTGAGATCATTGAGAGCAGGGCTTGGGGAGCAGAGCTTAGCTAGCATGATGGATAGCTCAGGAGAGCACAGTCCTTCAGGAGTTGTTGAATTACAGCCATGGGGAGCCAGTTGAACAGCCGGCCACTCTAGCCAACCTGCCTCATGTGCTGAAACCCAGTGCTCGCTCTTTCTGTCTTCAGGATCATAGAATCATAGAGTTGGAAGGGACCTCCAGGGTCATCTAGTCCAACCCCCTGCAGAATGCAGGGAATTCACAAATACCCCCCCCCTTCACACCCCCAGTGACCACTGTTCCACACCCAGAAGATGACCAAAACCCCTTCAGGATCCCCAGCCAAACTGGCCTGGAGAAAAATTGCTTCCTGACGTCAAAGTGGCGATCAGCACTTCCCTGGGCGTGTAAGAAAGAAGAAGAAGAAGAAGAGAAGAGAAGAGATTGGATTTATACCCCGCCCTCCACTCCCCAAGGGAGTCTCAGAGCGGTTTACAAACTCCTTTTCCCTTCCCCTCCCCACAACAGACACCCTGTGAGGTGGGTGGGGCTGAGAGAACTCTTTCCCAAGCTGTCCTTGAGGGAACAGCTGGTACAGAGCTATGGCTTGCCCAAGGTCATCCAGCCAGGTGCAAGTGGAGGAGTGGGGAATCAAACCCGGTTCTCCCAGATTAGAGTCCGCGCACTTCACCACTACACCAAACTGGCTCTCCAAAAGGGCCACGAGAACTCAGCACTGAGGCAACCCTTCCTGCCCTCCCTCTCATGGTCTGCCCCAGTTCACAGAATCAGCATTGCTGTCAGATGGCCATCTAGCCTGCACATCTTTCCATGGAGACACAGATCTCTGCAGGTCTCTCCTGTGGAGACAATGCCCTCATAACTCTCACACACGTGATTGCTGGGCAAACTGGCCTTTTATGATAGGGAAAGGACGCTTTAGATTAGGCTTAGAATCATAGAGTTGGAAGGGACCTCCAGGGTCATCTAGTCCAACCCGCTGCACAATGCAGGGAATTCACAAATACCTCCCCTCCACACACACCCAGTGACCCCTGTTCCATGCCCAGAAGATGACAAAAAAAAACCCTCCAAGATCCCTGGCCAAACTGGCCTGGAGAACAATTGCTTCCTGACCCCAAAGTCACTTCCCTGGGCATGTAAGAAAGGGCCATGAAGCACTGAGGCGACCCTTCCTGCCCTCCTTCTCGTGATCTGCCTGAATTCACAGAATCGGCGTTGCTGTCCGAGGGCCATCTAGCCTCTGCTTGGAAACCTCCCGAGAAGGAGAGCCCACCACCTCCCGAGGAAGCCTGTCCCACTGAGGAACCACTCTGACTGTCAGGAAGTTCTTCCTCATGTTTAGCCGAAAACTCTTCTGATTTAATTTCAACCTGTTGGTTCTGGTCCAACCTTCCGGGGCGACAGAAAACAACTCTCCGCCATCCTCTGTAGGACAACCCTTCATGTACTTGAAGGTGATTCTCGCAGCCAAAGCTGACTGGTAGCAGCTAAAACCACCAGCTGCTTTGATGACATGCCTTTGTGCATTAATGTTACGGATGCCAGCCTCCAGGTGGGGCCTGGGGATTCCCTGGAATTACAGCTCATCTCCAGACTTCAGAGATCAGTTCCCCTGGAGAAAATGGATGTCTTGGAGGGTGGATTCTGTGGCATTGTACTCCACTGAGGTCTCTGTCCTCCCCCAGGTTTTATCCCCAAATCTCCAGGACTTTCCCAACCTGGAGCTGGCAAACCTACCACCACCCCCATTGCCACCGGCGGCCAGGGGGGACCTGGCAACTTGGAGCCCCCTCAGTATTTCTCTCTTATTTCTTGTCAGTTGAAGGCCCCTTCAGGTCACACTGCTGCGGGAGGCTTGGTGTCACTCTTGGGCAGACCATGTTTACATCCCAGCCTTGCTACAACCGCGCCTGGGACTTCTAATCAGCCTTCCAAATTGCTTAATCCATTGTTTTCCATTCCGTCCTCATTTTTCAACGCTGCTGTTGCTTTCATCATTTTGCACTTTCATTTATTTTTAAAACTGTGCCCGAATTGCTTGATAGTTCCCAGAACGGTTGCGTTCGGCGTACAGATGGTAAATGGCTTCTGGGGGCTTCTCAGCGAAGAGTAAACGGGGTACACGGCAGTAAACGGGGTACACGGCGAGGTGGATAAATAGCTTGCGAAAAGGGCCTGCAGGAACCTGCAGAGGTCCATACATTCTTGGTGTGCAGGGGGTAAGAGGGGGAGTTCTGGAGTTCTGGCCCTGCTGGTGGACCTCCTGATGGCACCTGGGATTTGGCCACTGTGTGACACAGAGTGTTGGACTGGAGGGGCCACTGGCCTGATCCAACATGGGCTCACATATGTTCTTATGTCTGGGGCAGAGATGCTCTGTCTTCTTGGTGCTTGTGGGGGCAAGAGTGGGAGGGCTTCTGGAGTTCTGGCCCTGCTGGTGGACCTCCTGAGGGCACCTGGGTTTTGGCCACTGTGTGACACAGAGTGTTGGACTGGATGGGCCATTGGCCTGACCCAACATGGCTTCTTTTCTTATGTCTGGGGTAGTGATGCTCTGTCTGCTTGGTGCTTGTGGGGGCAAGAGTGGGAGGGCTTCTGGAGTTCTGGCCCTGCTGGTGGACCTCCTGAGGGCACCTGGGTTTTGGCCACTGTGTGACACAGAGTGTTGATGGGCCATTGGCCTGACCCAACATGGCTTCTTTTCTCATGTCTGGGGTAGTGATGCTCTGTCTTCTTGGTGCTTGTGGGGGCAAGAGTGGGAGGGCTTCTGGAGTTCTGGCCCTGCTGGTGGACCTCCTGAGGGCACCTGGGTTTTGGCCACTGTGTGACACAGAGTGTTGGACTGGATGGGCCATTGGCCTGACCCAACATGGCTTCTTTTCTCATGTCTGGGGTAGTGATGCTCTGACTTCTTGGTGCTTGTGGGGGCAAGAGTGGGAGGGCTTCTGGAATTCTGGCCCTGCTGGTGGACCTCCTGATGGCACCTGGGTTTTGGCCACTGTGTGACACAGAGTGTTGGACTGGATGGGCCATTGGCCTGACCCAACATGGCTTCTTTTCTCATGTCTGGGGTAGTGATGCTCTGTCTGCTTGGTGCTTGTGGGGGCAAGAGTGGGAGGGCTTCTGGAGTTCTGGCCCCGCTGGTGGACCTCCGGAGGGCACTTGGGTTTTGGCCTCTGTGTGACACAAGAGTGTCGGGCTGGAGGGGCCACTGGCCTGATCAAACATGGCTTCTCTTATGCTCTTCAGATCTACATTCTGGTGGGCAGCTTGAGGGAAGCTCCTACTGGCTGGATAATTTGCCCAGCTCTGCAAACAGTTGATAAGGCAGTCTCCCCAAGTTAGGGTTCCCAGCTCTGAAAAATTCCGGGAGACTTGAGGGGTGGAGCCTGGGGAGGATGGGGTTTAAGGAGGGGAGAGATCTCAGCAGGGTATAATGCCATACAGTCCACCGTCCAATGCTGCCCTATTCTCCAGGGAAACCGATCTCCGTTGCCTGGAAATCAGTTGTCATGTTAGGTGGCCGGCAATCCTAACCCAAGGGCATGAAATCCATTTTGAATCATGCCCTTGAATTAAGTTTGTCGCAGCAGGAAATACAACATGGGTTTCGTAAAGGGAGAACAAGAGCCCTCGTCCGTTGGTGATCCCCCTGTTAGAGACAAAGGTGTTTTGATTTTCCTAAACAACATCTGCAGCTTGGGGAAAATGTTCCGGAAGAAGTAGAGGTACCTGGCCTGCTTTTTCGGGCTCGTTCGTCAGGCGCCAAAATATATGAGACAATCCAGCTGTGTTCCTGTCCACCGCTGCAAGAAAAATAAGACGTCGCTTTTTCTGAGGCGGCCTTGAAGAGAGTCTTACGAGGCTGACAGATTCCTCGGATGGATGGGCTTTTAATCCCAATGCCGAGGTTGTAAATCCTGGCTTTGGAAGGGCAACAAATATAGCTGATGCGCAGACGGCAGACGGCATGGTTAGTCGTCCTAGGGAAAGGGAGGGGAAGCCGGTGCAGAAGGGACTGGGGAGGGGAAAGAGACAAAGAGAAGAGATGAAACTCCCTGGCTTGTGGTGATCTGTTTCCCCCCACCCCACAGAGGGGAAAAAAATAATCCATTCTGGGTGTCTCTTGTTGTGCACAGGGTTTTCAGCGAGAGGAATTCTTTCCATGTTGCGCAGGCGAGGCATCTGATGTGAAATCCTTGACAGCTTCACCAGGAGGAATTTCTTGGTGGGGGAGAGGGAATGGAGGCTTGGGGCTACAATCGCTGCTCCTCCAGTATGAAAAGGGGAGCTTTCTTCTAGAAGAAGAAGAAGAAGAAGAAGAGGAGGAGGAGGAGGAGGAGGTGGTGGAGGTGGTGGTGGTGGTCTCCTGGAATTGCAGCTCATCTCCAGACTACAGAGATCAGTTCCCCTGGCGCCTTCCCCTGATGGTGCCTCCTGGCTCCGGGATTCAGAGACTGACTGCCTCCGGATGTGGAGGTTCTTTTGAGTCACCATGGCTTGGCCCTGAGCCAGCTCTAGTGCTCCGCCTGTCAAGGTGCAGAGCACAGGTGGAGGCAAGATGGCATTCCTATCAACTTAGGGGGCACCCCACACCAGATCTCCAGAGAGAGATCCCAAGATGCTTCAGCCAGCTCCCAGGAATTGATCCTCAGCCATCAGAATCCAAGTCCTTGACAGTCCTTTCAAATGAACGCACGTTTAGGGTTGCCAGCTCTGGGTTGGAAAATACCTGGAGATTTGGGGGTGGCGCCTGGGGAGGGTGGGGTTTGGGGAGGGGAGGGACCACAAACTCCACCCTCCAAAGCAGCCATTTTTTCCAGGGGAACTGAACGTGGTCGTCTGGAGATCAATTGTAGTAGCAGGGGATCTCCAGGTGCTACCTGGAGGCTGGCAGCCACACACATAGTGGGAACATACAGCTCTGCTTTTTCAGGATTTAGCATTCAAGAAGGAAAGTCCCTGTAATTAATGCAAATGGGAGAAAGCCGTGTAAAAAATGAAGTTCTCTGGTTACTCCGAGCTTGTGTATATATTAGCCCAGATCTAAAGCGTTCGCTTCGGCACGCAGATGGCCCCGCACGTGAAGGGAAGGAGTTCTTTTCCTTGCCCTTTTCAGTGCCGCCACCCCCCCCCCAATTTTTTTCCCTTGTTGCATTGCGAGTATTCTGAATATTATGTTTTAACGCTGAAGAGTTTTTATCATTCTCTTGCAAATACAGGAACATCGCATTCCAATTTAGAACGTTTTAATAGCTGCTGGAATTTTGGTTGCCTCCGAATGGCCATCAACAGTAACTCCCCCAATTAGGGAACGATGAATGAAAATCGGGGAAATTGCAGAGATGATAAACCTAACAGAGAAAGCCAAAAAACCCCAGAAAGTCATATAATAGCGTTTGGTTTTTATCTGCAACAAAACAGCACATAAGCTTTTGAGTTCCCCAGGCCCCTTCATGAGGCTGGATGTTCCCTACTAAAAAAAGGAACCTAAGTCCTAAAAATGTGTGTGTGTGGGGGGGAGACACCAGATGTTTCAGGGCCTAGCAGATGGGGCTGCCAACCTCCAGGTGCTGGCTGGAGATCTCCTGGGACAACCACAGAGAAAATCACCTGGAGAAAATGACCTCTTTGGAAGGTGGACTCTATGGCATTATACCCCATTAAAGCCCCTCCCATCCCAAACCCCACCCTCCTCAGGCTCCACCCCCCAAATTTCCAGATATTTTCGAACCCAGAACTGGCAACCTGACTGATGGAACCATTTTGTGCCTGCTACCTCCAGTGCATTCATGATGCCTTCTAGAAATACTGGATTACTTTGCCTTACATGCAAACAGAGTTCAGGCAGTATCAGAAGTGCTGCAACAGAGGCAAGTAAAAAGAAAAATACATGGCTACAGTATCGTCGATACCCTACGGAAAAGAATAAATGGGCATAAATGAGACATGAGAAACCAAAATGCTCAGAAAGCCAGGGAGAGAAGATTGTCGTCTTCCAGGTCATTCCGTTGCTGACCTAAGAGTGGCAGTCCTCAAACAGAGAAGCTTCAAGGGGAGATATCAACGGGAGATTGTTGAATTTGAGTTCATTAACAAGTGCAGAACAATGGAGCCCCCAGGGCTGAACAGGAACATAGGATTCTTATCTCACTACGGATGCTAATTTTCTGCCCCCTGTGCCTTTCCCCTCTTCTCTAATCAAACTGATTGCAATGTGCATTGGTACCTCTGCATCATGAATTACTTCTTTAAAACACCCCTCTCCCTTTGTGGGATATAAGGACTTGGAGATTTCCAGTTTGGTGTAGCAGTTAGAAGCCCGGACTCTTATCTGGGAGAAGTGGGTTTGATTCCCCACTCCTCCACATGCAGCTGCTGGCGTGACCTTGGGTCAGTCACGAGTTCTCTCAGAGATATTATCTCAAGAGCGGTCCTCGAAAGAGCTCTCTCAGCCCCATCTACCTCACAGGGTGCCTGTTGTGGGGAGGTGAAGAGAAAAGGGATTGTAAACCGCTCTGAGTAGTGAAGGGTGGGTGGGGTATAAATCCAGTCTCTTCTTCTCTTCTTGTATCATGCGGAGGGTGCTTTGCCTCTCGAAACCTTCTACGCGGGAGATCTTGTCGGTTTCTAAGGTGCAACTGGACTCGAATCGAGCAGTTCCAAGAAAAGTTGCTTACCTTTTCCCAAACTGTTGCAGCCCTGGTTGTAATCTGGGTATAAACATGGGGTTGTTTTGCATGGTATACCGATCCGTCTCGTGTGTCAATCATCTTCCACCCTGCCCGGCACTCTTCGGAAATTCTGCATTTTAATGGGAAAACGAATTGGGAAAAGATTGAAACGGAACGTCCCCTTGCAGTCGAGCATGAAGGGACCGTTGCGGGAGAAGGCCGTCGCCTGCCTCCTTGTGTGGAGCCCAAGCTTATTTATGTATTTATGTTTATTTATATAAAACGTGTTCATCCCTCTACACCTAATTAGCCCAAAGCTTCCAAATAAGATCCAAGACAAAAAAGACACCGCAACAGAGTTCCCAGAGCATTGATTAATGCACTGGGATCACATGACCTGCTGCCGTTTCTGCCCTTTCTCCTCCATTTCTGCAGACTGAACTATTTGAAAGATACAGGTGCAGGCATGGCTGGCATGCTGTGGTCTTAAGAACATCGAAAGAGCCCTGCTGGATCAGACCAGTGGTCCATCTAGTCCAGCATCCTGTCTCACACAAGGGCCAACCAGTTCCTCTGGAGGGCCAACAACAGGGCAGAGAGGCCGAGGCCTTCATAAGAACATCAGAAGAGCCCTGCTGGATCAGACCAGTGGTCCATCTAGCCCAGCATCCTGTCTCACACAGTGGCCAATTAGTTCCTCTGCAGGGCCAACAACAAGGCACAGAGGCCAAGGCCTTCATAAGAACACAAGAAGAGCCCTGCTGGATCAGACCAGTGGTCCATCTAGCCCAGCATCCTGTCTCACACAATGGCCAGCCAGTTCCTCTGGAGAGCCAACCACAGGGCATAGAAGCGGAGGCCTTCATAAAAACACCAAGAAGAGTCCAGCTGGATCAGACTATTGGTCCAGCTAGTCCAGCATCCTGTCTCACACAGGGGCCAATCAGTTCCTCTGGAGCGCCAACAACAGAATACAGAGGCCTTCATAAGAACATCAAAAGAGCCCTGCTGGATCAGGACAGTGGTCCATCTAGTCCAGCATCCTGTCTCACACAAGGGCCAATCAGTTCCTCTGGAGGGCCAACAACAGGGCAGAGAGGCCGAGGCCTTCATAAGAACATCAGAAGAGCCCTGCTGGATCAGACCAGTGGTCCATCTAGCCCAGCATCCTGTCTCACACAAGGGCCAATCAGTTCCTCTGGAGGGCCAACAACAGGGCAGAGAGGCCGAGGCCTTCATAAGAACATTAGAAGAGCCCTGCTGGATCAGACCAGTGGTCCATCTAGTCCAGCATCCTGTCTCACACAGTGGCCAATTAGTTCCTCTGCAGGGCCAACAACAGGGCACAGAGGCCAAGGCCTTCATAAAAACATCAGAAGAGCCCTTCTGGATCAGACCAGTGGTCCATCTAGCCCAGCATCCTGTCTCACACAGTGGCCAGCCAGTTCCTCTGGAGAGCCAACCACAGGGCATAGAAGCGGAGGCCTTCATAAAAACACCAAGAAGAGTCCAGCTGGATCAGACTATTGGTCCACCTAGTCCAGCAGCGGGTACCGCAGCACAAGGATCTTTACAGTGTGACTGAAGGGAAGCGGCGGCAGCCATTTTGTCTTTGGCTCCACCTCCTGTGGAAGCCACATTATGGCAGCCGTTTTGTGGTGTCACCCACCACCCTGCGTCAGAACTCCAAAGGTGCCTTCAGGCTCGTGTCTAGATTTGAGTGCCTTACAATAAAGGTCTCGTATGAGTTTTGCAAAGATAAAGAGGTTCCGTGCGTGTTCGGATATTTGGTTAACCTAGCAGAGTTTTGCCCAGTCAGAGAAGCATGATCTTGAGTTCAGTAAATAAATCTCCCAAGAAGTATATTGCAAAAAAGGTAAACTTACATTTATTCAAGTAGATTCAGTTCACATTCAGGTTGCAGTCGAAAGGAGAGAGGTGTCATCTAAAGAGTACTTTCCCTATCAGTTCAGCATAGTGGTTAAAAGCGTGGACTCTAACCTGGGAGAACTGGGTTCGATTCCCTAATCCTCCTCCACGTGCAGCTGCTGGGTGACCTTGGGTCAGTCACAAGTTCTCCCAGAGATGTTCTCCCAAGAGCAGTCCTTGAAAGAGCTCTCTCAGCCCAACTACCTCACAGGGTGTCTGTTGTGGAGAGGGGAAGGGAAAGGATTGTAAGCGGCTCTGAGACTCCGAGTGAAGGGCGGGGTATAAATCCAATCTCTTCTTCTGTCAGAAATGGCCATCTCGTTCCATGTCATGTGTGTGGGAGTAGGAGGGCATTGTCTCTACAGGAGAGACCTGCAGACAAATGTGTCTCTATGGAAGACCATGTGCGAGGAGGGAGAGGACAAAGGGAGAGAGAGAGAGAGAGAGAGAGAGAGAGAGAGGAGGGGTCAGAGGGCAGCTCCCACGTTAAGACAAAGAGGGTCATCGCGTTCAAGGAGATAATACCTATACACCCTCAGAATGATGTAGCGCCCCAATGCCCAGGCATGCTCAGTCGCTCACTCCAACTGTGTGTAACTTTGTTTCTTAGCAGCCCACACAAACCAGATAGACTCTGCTGCATTATGTACCTTGAGAACTCTGTGAACCTAAAACTCCTTCCTGCAAAATAACAGACTGTGCCCAACAAACAGGGACCGTCGGCACCGTCCTCTCGCAAGACCCTGAACCTGCTTCTTAACAAATCAGTTCCCCAATTGCTAGAACTCCCTCTTGCACTACAAAGGAATCCAAAGGGTAAAATGTTATGCCTCGTGCAAGAAGCTGAGAGCGCACGGTTGTCACATTAGCGCTAATGACGCCGTTTCTTGCCCAGCTCTCTGTGCAAAGATGGAGATTTATGGAAGAATCGCCCTCCTAAGAGCCAGGGGAGAGGCCACCCGCTGCGGGAGGGAGCCGTTCTGTCAGCTCCATTGCCCTCTGTTTATGAAAGCGCATTAAGGAGAAAGCGCCCCAGATGTTCAGAATGCGCTGCTTCTTGTCTCAGAACTGCCTTATCCAGGCCAGGGAGAGGTCTTAAATGTGGCTTATGGTTGCAAAGAGGGCCGTCCTCCTGCACCTTTCGAAAGCGTGTAAGGGGACGGAAATTTAACCAGGGAGGGTGTTACCTATTAGGGCTGTATTTAACCCAGTATTTAACAGAGGGCTTCTATTGAGAGGTCTGTTGGAAAGAATGGAGGTGCCTTCTTAAAGGCATGCTTTTATTCATTTGGACATTGGTTTAGTATCATCAGCAATGCTCCCTCTAAGCCAGGGGTGGCCAAACTGTGGCTCGGGAGCCGCATGCGGCTCTTTCACACATATTGTACGGCTCCCGGCAGGGCGGCTGGGGAAGCTAAATATCATTAGCAAACAAATATCACTGGACAAATAAATATCATTATCAATATCTGTTTTTACCATTTCTGTTGTTATTTTTTGCAGTCTCATTTAATGTTAATTAAAAGCAAATCTGCGTTATTTCCCCAGGAAAAAACGTGTAATATTTGTTCTTGTCTTGCGGCCAGTGTCCCCTCTAAGCTGAGTCAGTGTGAGCTAGCTCACAGTTTTTTAGCCTCTGGCTCATACATTTTTGTCTTAGCTCAGGAAGGATGGCTCTAGAGCAAACTAATTTATGCAGCAGCCAAATCGCTCACTCACAACTTTAATACCAGTAGCTCACAAAGTAGAATTTTTGCTCACAAGACTCCGCAGCTAGAGGGAGCATTGCTTGAGGCTCTCGAACATCTGACATTTATTCTATGTGGCTCTTACAGTAAGCAAGTTTGACCACCCCTGCTGTAAGCTGTGGAGCCTTGTGAGTAAAAATTCTACTTTGTGAGCTCCTGGCATTAAAGTGGTGAGCGAGTGATTTGGCTGCTGCGTAAATCAGTTTGCTTTGGAGCCGTCCTTCCTGAGCCGAGACAAAAATGTGTGAGCTGGAGCCTAAAAAGTGTGAGCTGGCTCACACTGACTCAGCTTAGAGGGGACACTGGCCACTGGCATATTTGGTGTTTTATAGCACACAAAAAGATAGGGTCCAGCCTAGGGTTGCCAGCTCCAGGCTGTGAGATTCCTGGAGATTTCAGGGTAGAACCTGGAGAGGGCAGGGTCTGGGGAGGGGAGGGGAGGGGAGGGGAGGGGCCTTAGCAGGATATGATGCCATAGAATCCACCCTCCAAAGCTACCATTTTCTCCAGGGGAACTGATCTCTGTAGGTTGGAGACCAGTTGTAATTCCTGAAGGTCTCCAGGCCCTACCTGGAGGTTGGAAACCCTACCCCTGTCCCAAGGACCTTGCAGTCTTAAATATGCCGCAGGGCAGGAGTCTTCTTCAGCTACTCCCAGTGTTAATGCTGGAAGGGGACCCTATGGGCCACTGAATTACAACTCTGTAGCTCAGTAGTTAAGATGCTGAACTGCAGACCAGAAGATCCATAGCTTGGCAGTTCGAGACCCGAGTGCCGCATGATGGAGTGAGCTCCCGTCTCTGGCCCCAGCTCCTGCCAACCTAGCAGTTCGAAGGCAAGAAATTGCAAGTAGATAAATAGGTACCGCTTCGGTGGGAAGGGAACAGCGTTCCGTGCGCCTCGGCGTCTAGTCATGCTGGCCACATGACCATGGAAACATCTTTGGACAGCGCTGGCTCTTCAGCTTGGAAACAGAGATGAGCACCGCTCCCTAGAGTCGAATTCGACTGGCTTTCGAGCAAGGGAAACCTTTACCTTTACCTTTAACAGGAGGTCATATGACATTAGTCACATGACAGGATGAGAAACCAGAGATTTTGGGCCTTTCTGCATTCAGTCTTTACTCCCAGTTTCCTCAGAACCTGAGGCAGCATGCCTTTGATTTGAATAATTTCCTTTCATTCTGCCTATTCGTTGGCACTTCGTGCTGGAAACTCAAGGCTCTGCGGATTATGCTTTCTGCATACTCACAGAAGAAAGTGTGTTTTGAGCCCTGATTGCTCTTATCTTTTGGAGAAGGAGTAGCCAAGACGCCAGCATACTACCCCACTCCTCCATATGCAGCTGCTGGTGTGACCTTGGGTCAGGCACAAGTTCTTTCAGAGCTGTTCTCTCAGGAGCAGTTCTCAAAAGAGCTCTCTCAGTCCTACCTACCTCACAGGGTGTCTGTTGTGGGGAGGGGAAGGGAAAGGAAAAGAGATTGTAAACTACTCCAAGACTCCTGCAGGTAGTGAAGGGCAGGGTATAAATCCAATCTCCTCCTCCTCCTCCTCCTCCTCCCAGAGCCCTGGCTGGTGGGAAGAATTCTTCCAGGAAAATCAGAATGACCTTATGTAATAGGAATAATGCAGGGATAATATACAATTATCAATGCTTAGTATCAAATTAAAATGCAAACCATCAGTCCATGCATCCCTTTTTTTGCTTTGAGGGAAATCTTTGTGATCGAAGTCTGTTTGGCTTAGAAGCGCTTCTTGAAAAACTGGTTTCCCCCCAGTAGCTCTCCCGTCCTCCAAACCACCTCGGACTCTAAACAAATGTAAAGGTTCAGCAATTGCCCACGAGGAAACCTGCTTTCATGTAAATTGGCTGCCTGACAGAGACCAAAGAGAAAGAGGCTGAAACAGGGGATACTGGCAGAAACAATCCCACTTTAAATAGTAGTATCGATTTCAAAAGAAAGGTTGGGGGCAAAAGCCCTTTTAGGAAGTGCAGGGCCACAGTGTGCTGGTGGCAGTCTGAATGCTGATCCCCTTGAAATAAATGCAGGGCCAAGAGGAAGCCCCGACACGAAGCAGCGAAAGCGGGAGGGAACGCAGAATGAAAGGCTGAGATGTGCTCCGAAACCGAGTTAAAAGACAGGTGTGGAAGGGGCTTTGTCAGTTCGGACGTCCACATGGAGCGGTGGGAGGCCAGCAGGGGGAGTGGATTGGCTGGGGGGAAGAGAGACAAGGCGAGGGATTGCTTTTCGCAGGGAAACAGAACCAGTTCTTTGCATCTGTTTCCACGGTGGGAAATCTGGGCTGGGTAGCCACGGTGGGGCCACTGTTTTGGGAAGGGTGTCGGCCAGGGTTGCCAGCCAAGTGCTGGCAACTGAACATAGGAACATAAGAGAACATAAGAGAAGCCAATGTTGGATCAGGCCAGTGGCCCATCCGGTCCAACACTCTGTGTCAGAGAGAGAGACCAAAAACACCAGGTGCCCTCAGGAGGTCCACCAGTGGGGCCAGGACACTAGAAGCCCTTCCACTGTTGCCCCCCCCCCCCAAGCATCAAGAAGACAGAGCATCACTTGCCCCAGACCGAGAGTTCCTATCTATACCTTGTGTCTTACAGCCGCTGATGGACCTCTGCTCCATATGCTTATCTAAGTCCTCCTTGAAGCCGTCCATGCTTGTAGCTGCCATTACCTCCGGTGGCAGTGAATTCCATGTGTTAATCGCTCTTTGGGTGAAGAAGCACTTCCTTTTATCTGCTGTAACCCGACTGCTCAGCAATTCCATGGAGTGCCCACGAGTTCTTGTATTGTGAGAAAGGGAGAAAAGGACTGCTTTCTCTACCTGCTCTGTCCCATGCATAATCTTATAAACCTCGATCATGTCACCCCTCAGCCGTAGTTTCAAGCGCTTCAACCTTTTTTCATAGGAAAAGTGTTCCAACCCTTTTTATCATTCTAGTTGCCCTTTTCTGCACTTTTTCCAATGCTATAATATCTTTCTTGAGGTGTGGCAACCAGAACTGTACACAGTACTCCAAACGAGGTCACACCATCGATTTATACAGGGGCATTATGATACTGGCTGATTTGTTATCTATTCCCTTCCTAATAACCCCCAGCATAGCATTGGCCTTTTTCATTGCAGTCGCACACTGTCTTGGCATTTTCCTCCTCTAAAATAGTTCACATTGCTTTCTTACTGAGAAAGACTGGATCATAAGGGCATGAATACAGTGAAAAGGGGGAAGGAACCCAGTTGCATCCAGGAGAGCCCTGGCATAAAAAGCCCAACAAAACACACACAGAAGGAAGAGGGGGAGGAGCCTCAGCCAGTTCTGTACCAGACTCTCTCAATCACACAGGAGAGCCTTGCCTATCGATCTCTCCTGTGCGGCTGAGAGAGACTGGTAAAGCAAGCTGTAACATGGTGGTGGCAGCAGCAGCAGAACTGCAAATGGAAGTAGGAAACAGCCAGGGTCTTGCCGGCCTAACTGGGGCCTTCTGCGGTCCTGATCTGGCCCACAGGTCGCATGTTTGACATCCCTGTCTTAGATTGCCTCTCACACAATAGCAAGGCCTTCGGCTCCTGACCAGCTATTTGTTGAAAAACAAACCTTCCTTTTAAAACTTTTTTTTTTTTAACCATAATAAGCATACAATGTCAGACATGTATCATACATTCTATATGTAAACCTAGAAATCAACAATTACCAAGAATTGAACAAAGGAAAGAAAAACATTGCAAAAATAATCAATCCGATGATATTGTCAGGTTCAAAAAATGAGCAAATATGCCATAATATTTTTTGACTGCACAGCTTATTTCTTTTTTAAATTAATTTTTAAAATTAGTTTCTCAAAAAAAGTGGGATACAAAAGGGAAGAGGGGGTAGGGGAAAATATAGATTTATCAAGTTTATGGAATGTTATGAGTTGTTACATACAAGTAAAATCAAGTGTATCCATCAGATGTATTCCATATTTCAAATATATACCCGGACAATAAAACATCAATATTATAGTGTTTGGGGATAGATACTCTCTTTAATAGAATAAACGAAAACTTTCCTAATGTTAGCGATAATCTATTAACAGTAAAATAGATTACATCTTTAGCAGTTAAACAAACATCTATGCTAAAATTAAAGCATAATTAAAACCTGAATATTGTCTTAATTGTTTATCTGAATCTGACTGACTGAAACTCGGCATTGTGCGTCAGGTAATTGAACACCGGAAACCACAATTTTTTGTTATAATGAGTTGCCTCTAACAACAGTCCATTCTGCATCTAGCATTCGCTCCATTGTTTTACCAAACCCACACTGGAACAGAAAAAGATGCAGCTCAAAACCACATCCAAATGACGTACTGATTGCAGTGTTACCCCGAATGACCATAAATCTATGCAGACAGTACCATAAAACCGAGAGTGCAAAGGAAGTGAAACCAGCATGCAGTGTGGAGGCTATAATAAAATCCGACAAAGAAAGTGAAAGTGGCACGCAATGTAGAGGGGAATTTCTGTTCCAATGGGGGTGTCATGGGCTAGAGTGCCAGTCAAGGTGAGTCCAGAACAGGCCAAGGCCAGAAGTCAAGAAGACAGTGCAAAGTTCAAAGCCAAGCTGGGATCAGGAGCCAGGAACGCAGAACCAAAGCCAAAGCCAGGGGGTCTGAAGGTCTAGGGGCAAGAGCTGAGCTGAAGGCGGCATGAAGCTGACTCATTGCTTCCATGAAGAGTACTGCTCAGAGTGTGGAGTTAAATGCTGCTTCCAATTACCCAGCTGCAGGACCACCCAGGCTCCTGTTAGAACTCTGGGCTAGCTGAGTGTCTTCCCTGTAGCCTGGCCTCTAGTTGCCTGGTTGCTAAGTTTTGCTGTAGCCACTCCCTTAAAGGAGTCATAGGTGGGGATGAGTCAGGAGGACTTTCAGCTTGCAATTCTTCCCCCTTATCTGAGCCAGGTGTGAAGAATGCTGAGACAGGCAACTGCCAACTATCCTCCTCTGCTGCTTCAGAGGGGCCAGCTGCAGTTTCTGCAAGCTCTGTCAGCTCTTCCTCATCCACGCCCATGATAGGGGCAGAGCAAATGCTAGATGCAGAATGGGCCAATGAAACTTGATCTGGTGTCTTCTTCATTATAAAACAGTCCCACACAGTGCCGTTGTGTGATGGTTGGTGATTCGGAACTCCATGCTGAGAGATCACCCTTCCCTGCTGCCGTGACATTACCCTTTCCTTTCCAATGCAGCCGCAGCCTCCTAAACCAGGAAATAATCACTCTAATTGACTTATTAATTTCTAATTAGCATTTCTGGGCTGCCAAAGTATGTGAGCAGTATAATCATCCGTTGCTGATTGCGTCTGCTGCCAAAACCTCTCCCCTCTGCTGTCAATGGGGCTGCATCCCCCCGATCTTTCTGTTACGGGTGGCTACTTGTCCCTGCCCACTACTGACCCACACGACAGATAATCAGGAGAGCGATGGTCATGGGGATGAACAGGAGAAGAAGGGGTGTTTGTTCTAGTTATGTGTGCTTGGCCAGAGTGCTGATAGGAATTGATAATGGCAAGACAAAGAGCTGGCATAGGCTCATGGTAATTGGTTTCAAACTGCTGCAACCTGTGCATACATGAGTGCCAGCTCTGGGTTGAGGAATTCCTGGAGATTTGGGGGTGGAGTCTGCAGAGGGTGGAGTTTTGGGAGGAGAAAGACATCGGCAGGGTATCGTACCGTAGAATCCACCTTCCAAAGCAGCACCCTCTCCAGGGGAACACATCTCTGTCATCAAACAAATGTCAGATGAGCCCTGCTGGATCAGACCAGTGATCCATCTAGTCCAGCATCTTGTCTCACACAGTGGCCAACTAGTTCCTCTGCAGGGCCAACAACAGGGCATGGAGGCCAAGGCCTTCAAAAGAACATAAGAAGAGCCTTCTGGGATTAGACCAGTGGTCCATCTAGTCCAGCATCCTGTCTCACACAGTGGTCAACCAGTTCCTCTGGAGGTCCAACAACAGGTCACAGAGGCCGAGGCCTTCATAAGAACATCAGAAGAGCCCTGCTGGATCAGACCAGTGGTTCATCCAATCCAACATCCTGTCTCACATAATGGCCAACTAGTTCTGGAGGGCCAACAATAGAGCATAGAAGTCAAGGCCTTCATAAGAACATTAGAAGAGCCCTGCTGGATCAGACCAGTGGTCCATCTAGGCCAGCATCTTGTCTCACACAGTGGCCAACCAGTCCTTCAGAAGGGCAAACAACAGGTCCCAGAGGCCCAGGGCTTCCCCGATGTTGCCTCTAGGCACTGGGATTCAGAGGTTTGCTGCCTCTGAACACTGGAGATCAGTTGTAATTCCAGGAGATCTTCACATGCCCCCTGGAGATTGGCAACCCTGCGAGCAACATTTGGATGCAGGATTTCCAGGCTGTTCTCTGGAAAAGAGAGGGTGTGCCTGTGCAGCAGTTCGAGAGACAAAGAGATCTGTGCTTCCCGATCTGCTGAATGCTGGTGGCAATCGCAAGCTCAATATGTATGTGACTATCCACCCACCCCATGCTGCCACTTCCGGCCATCGACACAGATGAGACGGCTGGAATCGTTAAACACCGGAAACTAAAAGAAGGTGACAGACACCAATTCTTTCTCCAGTCTTCCATAACAGACGAGGTCTTTCAGGAGTTTTGCTCAAACGCCACACTAATTCGAGATGTGGTGGTGGTGATGCAAAGTGACGTTAAGTCGCAGCTAACTTATGGTGACCCTGTAGGGTCCAAAAAGATCCAGCTCAAGTTGGGTAGTGAAGGGCGGGGTATAAATCCAATCTCTCCTCCTCCTCCTTCTCCTTCTTCTTCTCCTTCTCCTCCTCCTCCTCCTTCTTTTTCTCCTTCTTCTCCTTAGCCTTTTTCTCCTCCTCCTCCTCCTCCTTCTCCTCCTCCTTCTTCTCCTTCTTCTCCTTAGCCTTTTTCTCCATCTCCTCCTCCTTCTTTTTCTCCTTCTTCTCCTTAGCCTTCTTCTCCTTCTCCTCCTCCTTCTCCTCCTTCTTCTTCTCCTCCTTCTCCTTCTCCTCCTCCTCCTCCTTCTCCTCAGCCGCCTTCTCCTCCTCCTCCTCCTCCTTCTTCTCCTCCTCCTCCTTCTCCTCCTCCTTCTCCTCCTCCTTCTTCTCCTTCTTCTTCCCAAACTATCCTGGAGCACAATTGCCAAAAAAGCAGGTGAGAGTTGTGTTCCAGTGTCTGAGTCATGTCCCCCCCCCCCCCCCCCATAGGTCAAGCACTGTAGCCAGCGAACAACAATTCCACCTGCCAACAAATTGTTCTGTCGGCTGTCTTGACTTTTGACAAACTGTGGAAGCTAGAAGAATCGATGCCAAAAGATGTTGGTGGTGGGCATAATTTTCCTGAATTTCTTCTCGAAGGTAAGGTTTCCAAAGATGAGAAAACTACCTCACTTACCTAATTAAACAAGATTTGTGAACACAAAAGTCATTTGGTTAATTTTCGCCCAAGTGTGAACAGCCTGATGGATGTTTTGCACACGGCCAGGGACTGTGGAAGATGTGAAAAGACCTTTCATCTACGAGTGATTAAAATGTGGAATTCTTTGCCAGAGGATGGAGTGACGGCCACAGGCATACACAGTTTTGAAAGGGGATAAGACAGATTCACGGAGGATAAGTCCATCAGTGGCTACTAGGCTCGGTGGCTGAGGAGAACCTCCACAGAAAAGCTGTGAAACCCAGAGCCAGGAGGCAACATCAGGGGAAGGCCTCGGCTTCTATGCCCTGTTGGATGGACCTCTAGGCCATAGGATTGCCAGACACCCCACCCCCAGTGGAGGTGGGGATCCCCTGCCGCCATGAACTGCCCTCCAACCACCAAATGTGAGAGCCAGTTTGGTGTAGTGGTTAAGTGCGCGGACTCTAATCTGGGAGAACCGGGTTTGATTCCCCACTCCTCCACTTGCACCTGGCTGGATGACCTTGGGCAAGCCATAGTTCTATCAGAGCTGTTCCCTCAAGGACAGCTTGGGAAAGAGCTCTCTCAGCCCCACCTCCCTCACAGGGTGTCTGTTGTGGGGAGGGGAGGGGAGGGGAAAGGAGTTTGTAAGCCGCTCTGAGACTCTTAAGTGAGTGAAGGGTGGGATATAAATCCAATCTCTTCTTCTTCTTCGTCAATCAGCCAGCTGGTGGGAGGGGATTTACCAATATAAAGAAGACCTAGGCCACATTGTCAGTGTGGCAAAGGAAGCGATGGCCATCACGCCAGTGACTTCTGGGTGATGGACTGGTATTTGGGCAAAAACTCCATGGTAGAAACCAGTTTTACCATAGAGTTTTTACCCAAATACTAGAGTGTCACCCGGAATTCTCTGGCATGGTGATGTCATTTCCTGTGTGATGCCAGCAAGGAGCTTGGGCCTTTCTCTTTCTCTTGATAAGTCCCCCCCCCATCCCCCACTGGTTGCCGGGGGGCAGCCCTGTAGCCAGGGTTTTTTTGTGGGGGGAGGGCAGGCGCTGGGAGCACTAATTAAATTTCATTTCTCCATGGTTTCTCTCTGGGCTCCCGGAAACTTGCCTGAGGCTCTGACATTGCCCCTGGTAAGCCACAAAGAGATTCGTTACTTCCCATTCTGGCTCTTCTTATGTTCTTTTTCTACATAGCGGATTTACACTTGAAAGACCTGTGGCATATTTTGCACCGACCCCTAGTGCTGCAGCTGACTGGAACAGCAAGACAAATTAGTGATGTGGCCTGGCCTCCTTTTTGCACCACCATGGCTACTGAAGAAGAAGAGATTGGATTTATACCCCGCCCTTCACTCCCCAAGGGAGTCTCAGAGCGGCTTACCATCCCCTTTCCCTTCCCCTCCCCACAACAGGCACCCTGGGAGGTAGGTGGGGCTGAGAGAGCTCTGAAAGAAACTGCTCTTTCTCAAGAGCAGCTGTGCCAGAACTATGGCTTGCCCAAGGTCATCCAGCCAGGTGCAAGTGGAGGAGTGGGGAAATCAAACCCAGTTCTTCCAGATTAGAGTCCGCGCACTTAACCACTACACCAAACTGGCTCTCCACGCCAAACTGGCTCTCTACAGGCCTGGACATAGATGGGGGTGGGGGGGGAAACCGAGTCCCCTGCTTTCAAAAGACGAGTCATATCAACTTTAGCACTACTGTATTCAGAAGAAGGTCTGCAAAAGGAGCCGACAGTGGCGCTCCATTGTCTGACTCATGTTTTTACCCAAAGGTCAAGGGCTATAGCTTACAAACAACGGACTCCATTTGACAACAAACTGTTCTGTCTGCTGCCTCGACTTCTGATGAAACGTGACAGGTGGAAAAGGCAGAGCCAAAAGCTGTGGGTGGGCACAACTTTCCTGAATTGCTTTCCAAAGGTAATAGAACGAAGTTTGAGTCCAGGGGTACCTTTAAGACTGACAAAGTCTAATTCTGGGGATTCGCTTCCATGTTCTGTCCCAGCTGTTCCCTCAAGGACAGCTTGGGAAAGAGCTCTCTCAGCCCCACCTACCTCCCCGGGTGTCTGTGGTGGGGAGGGGAAGGGAAAGGAGTTTGTAAGCCGCTCTGAGACTCCCTTGGGGAGTGGAGGGCGGGGTATAAATCCAATCTCCTCTTCTTCTTCTTCTTCTTCTTCTTCTTCTTCTTCTTCTTCATGCACAAGCAGGCGATTTGTTCTGTCGCTTCAGACCAACACGACTACCCACCTGGATCTATTTTCAAAGTTTCAACAATAGAAAACTATAGAAAACTGTCCCAATTATGGAATGAGATTTACAAAAACGAAACCCAAATGGCAACGCGTGACTAGCCCGATGGATTTTTGATGTGCATTGCCAGGGATCGTGGAAGAGGTGAATAGAAGTTTTAGCTTCTATTCGCCTCTTCCGCGGGCCCTTGGCAATGCACACCAAAAAATCCATCGGGCTATTCACACTTTGCCATTTGGGTTTCGTTTTTGTAAATCTCATTTAACCAGTGAGATAGTTTTCTCGTAGTCGGTTGACAGAATAGCTAGATGGTTTAACTGTTCTTTCCCCTTAGCAGAAAGAGCACATCCTGTTTTTCAGGTGGCCTGTTGCCCCGGGGGGGGGGGGGGGAAGCCCTTGGGGCTATGCCCCCTCCCAAATTTGCCATGCTCTCTCACAGTCCCCCCTCTTCTCCCCGGGTCTTCTCCCCAGCCATGGAGAGGAGAGGGGGTGGCCAGAAAATGGCCTCCCTCAGCTGCCGCCAACACCATGGCCGCCATTTTGCCACCACTCCTCCCTCAGACGCTCCAACGCAGCATGCTTCGCGTGAGCCTCCGGGCTGCCGAGACGGGACAGGGAAGGGAGGCCGAGCCGTGACTGGTTTGAAGACTGGCTTTGAAGACCTTTGAAGACCGTTAGTTAAATTAGCTCCAGTAATTGCATTGGCCCCGTTAATTAAATTAGCTGTCATGCTAAACCGCCCCCTTTTTATCCTGCCAAAAAATTGTCTGGCTACGGGGCTGCATCTAGCCAGCTCTCCTGAAAAAACCTGCAAATGCTCTTTCTGCTCAGGGGAAAGAACAGTTAAACCGCCTAGCTGTTTTGTAGGCCGAGTGTGAATTTGCAAGAAAAGAAAAATGACATCAGGGAGCTAATTCATCATTTCCCACCGAAAAATGGGCAGATAAATAAAGCTTTAAAAAGGAAGCTGTGTATTTATTAAATGCTTGCAGCTACATCAGTCTATTAGGAGGGGTTTTGGGGGGAAAAGAATCAAACCACTTCCAAGCTAATATCTTAGAAACAACAAACATTGCTACGGGATAATCAAGAAGTGTTGTAGGCTGGTTGTTACGTTAAAGAGAAATAGCAAAAAGCGAGGGGCGGTGTGAGGAAAGCTCCCTCCCTCCCCCAGGTGTGGGCTGCAGAATTAATTCAGAAGTGCAGAAAAGGTAGTTTCAGAACTGAACAGAAACTATTCTTTCATGACTCAGGAGACTGTATGTATAAATGGGGTGCCGTTACAGTATGTGGGGGTGGCATATTGTAAGTTTGTGCTAAGGTAAAGGTAAAGTGCTGGGGGGGGGGAGGGAGAAGGCTTGGCATTGGTGCCGGTGGGGGGGGGCAGGGGAGGGCTCACCTGCGGGTGCTTTCTCCTCCTCCTCCACATGGAGCTCTTCCCCCCCCTCCGCAAGTATCGCAGGTCCTGCCTCTTGTGTTTATCTAATTCCCTCTTGAAGCCGTCCATGCTTGTGGCCGCCACCCCCTCCCGTGGCAGTGAATTCCACGTGTTAATCGCCCTTTGGGTGAAGAAGGACTTCCTTTTATCCGCTCTAACCCGACTGCTCAGCAATTCCATGGAGTGCCCACGAGGTCTTGTATTGTGAGAAAGGGAGGAAAGGACTTCTTTCTCTACCTGCTCTAGCCCACGCATAATCTTGTAAACCTCGATCATGTCACCCCTCAGCCGTCATTTCTCCAAGCTAAAGAGCCCCAAGCGCTTCAACCTTTCTTCCTAGGGAAAGTGTTCCAACCCTTTGATCATTCTAGTTGCCCTTTTCTGCACTTTTTCCAATGCTATAATATGAGATGTGGCGACCAGGACTGTACACAGATCTCCAGGTGCTACCTGGAGGATGGCAACCCTAGCACGGGCACAGTCTCTCTCTCTCTCTCTCTCTCTCTCTCTCCCCCCCCTTTTTTTTTTGCAAAAGAGAGAATCCCTGATGCGACTGGATGGCCCACACTCTCTGATCAATCACTCCTGCTTTTATCGAGCAAACTTTGAGTCCAAATTCCGATAAGTCAGTTTTGATTTATTAGGCGGAAGCCCCCTAAAATAATCATCTAAACCACACCAGGGTGGCCATGATTTGGCTGGCTTATCTGTAATTATCCTTGTGCCTCAAAGTAATCACTCGCAGGTAACGCAGATTTCCAGAGCCTTCCTGCAATGCACGAGGCAGTAAATAATCCCGGCAATGGATGTTCTGAATTGAAATGAACTCTCCGGTGGGCAAAATAAATAAAATAAGGCAGATCAAGTTACAGAAATCAATGAGGAGTTACGAGGGAGGGGAGAGAACTGCAGTCTCTTAAGACACGCTCAAATAATGGGCTGTCCAGCTGTAAAAGACATTTACCTGAAATATCTGATTTGCTTATTTCTGATTTGTGAGCGCGGCAGACAAAATGAATAACCAATGGCATATGTAGCTTTCCTTCTTCCAGTGTTCTTTGCTAATGGGCCTCAGACAAGTGGCTCCCAGAGTATTTCCACCCCTTCTCATCTCATTTCTCATAGAAGAAGGAGGAGGAGGAGGAAGCTGGATTTATACTGCGCTCCTCACTTGGAGTCTCAGAGCAGCTTACGATACATCCTTTCCCTTCCTCTCCCCACAGCAGACACCCTGTGAGGCCGGTGGGGCTGAGAGAGCTCTCCCGAGAACTGCCCTCGAGAGAACAGCTCTGAGAGAACCTGTGACTGACCCAAGGTCACCCAGCAGCTCATGTGGAGGTGTGGGGAATCAAACCCAGTTCTCCCAGACTAGAGTCTAGTGCTCGTAACCACTACACCAAACTGGCTCTCAAGAGACCAACCAGATTTGCAGCATAGAAGCCGGGGGCCCCAATGCAGAAGAAGAAGAAGAGATTGGATTTATACTCTGCCCGTCACTACCCAAAGGAGTCTCAGGGCAGCTTACAATCTCCTTCCCCTTCCCCTCCCCACAACAGGCACCCTATGAGCAGTGTTCCCTCTAAGCTGAGTGAGCTAGCTCACAGTTTTTTAGCCTTTGGCTCACATATTTTTGTCTTAGCTCAGGAAGGATGGCTCCAGAGCAAACTAATTCATGCAGCAGCCAAATCACCATATCAAGTCCTTTTCTCTCTTTCTCCCAAGAACTCAGGGGCACTCCACGAAATTGCTGAGCAGTCGGGTTAGAACAGAGAAAAGGAAGTCCTTCTTCACCCAAAGAGTGATGAACACATGGAATTCACTGCCACTGGTGGCGGCTACAAGCATGGACGGCTTCAAGAGGGAACTGGATAAACATCTGGACTGGAGCAGAGGTCCATCAGTGGCTCTTAGCCACAAGGTATAGATAGGAACTCTCGGTCTGGGGCAAGTGATGCTCTGTATTCTTGCTGCTTGGGGGGAGCAAGAGTGGGAGGGCTTTTAGTATCCTGGCCCCACTGCTGGACCTCCTGAGGGCACCTGGTGTTTTTGGCCTCTGGGTGACAGAGTGTTGGACTGGATGGGCCCCTGGCCTGATCCAACACTGGCTTCTCTGATGTCCTTATGTTAATTTTGAAATGAGCAAACAGGGAGGGAAATAAAGGTGTCGAATCCTTCTAAAGTAGAGGGATCTTTTTGGGGACCAGATGCTCCCCAAGGTGACAGCTGTTTTGGCTGAAACACAGCCATGTCCTCTTCAAGTGACTGAGTTGTCTTTTGTCAGCGCATTATGGCTGCGAGTGGTTGCATCTTCGCACAGGCCCACAGGATCGCCACCGCCTCTCTATGGAGAGGGACTCTAGAGTGGCATTAGCTGCAAGCAACTCCCCGAAAATTGGCAGGTTTGGAACACATAGTCTCAGTTTTCCTTTTCGGCACTAATGCCGTTTTCATTTAACCCAAAGAAAGAAAGTCATAATAGCTGTAATAACCGGCGGTCCCTTCTGTGCCAGCTGCCTCCAACCACCCCCCAGTCTTACAACTCAGCGCAAATTACTTCTGGGATCTAATAGTCAAACGGGCTGGCAAATAGAAAAACCCTGCCCGGAGGGAATTTTGCAGAAGAACAAATTGATCCTTAGGAGGAGAGAGACAACCCAGAAGAGCTCGATAAATGCGTCTTTCAAAGTCCATGTCGGGATTTGTCCCACGCTAATCTCCGGTATGATGGGAAAATAATTCGGGCACTTCACGAAATTGCTCCCCGGACAGAATTCACGGTTCCAGTTTTTGACTTATGAAAGTTTCCACAACTTAATTTGTTTGAAAGAGTCTTGTAAGACAATTGATTCCTTTGAAAGGTGATGTTGGAGGGGAGTTTTATGTACACTGTGGACCACCAATAAGACAAATAAGGGGGTTCTTGATCATAGTGGTATTCGTAGTAGTTTATTATTACGGCCTTAAGACCAGCGTACAGAGTAAGCATAATAGGTGAAGAAGAGCGGGGGGAAAAAGAACAGTCATAATATACAAAAGTAGAAATCTGAATTTAAGAACTTTTAAAATGCGATTCCCGCAACCTAAGAATGAATGCACAGAGCTCAGCAACTGAATGTGTAATCTCTGCATTCTTATCTGATAGGAAGAAGAAGAAGAAGAAAAAGTAGAAGAGCTTTATACCCCGCCCTTCACTACCCAAGGGAGTCTCGGAGCAGCTTACAAACTTTTCCTTCCCCTCCCCACAACAGACACCCTGGGAGGTAGGTGGGGCTGAGAGAGGGCTCTTTCGAGAACTGCTCTTTTCAAGAACAGCTTTGCCAGAACTACGGCTTGCCCAAGGTCATCCAGCAGGTGCAGGTGGAGGAGCGGAGAACTTTCATAAGAACATCAGATGAGCCCTGCTGGATCAGAATAGTCGTCTATCTAGTCCAGCATCCCGTCTCACACTATGGCCAGCCAGTTCCTCTTGGGGTCAAGCAGACAGGACAGAGTCCAAAGTCCTCCCCTGCTAGCCACTCGCCTACTTGCCCGTGATCAGAAGAACTCACCTCCAGACAATCAGGCAGATGGATTACGCTACACTGGGGGTTATTAGGAAGGGTATTGAAAAGAAATCAGCCAGTATCATAATGCCCCTGTATAAATCGATGGTGCCACCTCATCTGGAGTACTGTGTACAGTTCTGGTCGCCACACCTCAAGAAAGATATTATAGCATTGGAAAAAGTGCAGAAAAGGGCAGCTAGAATGATAAAAGGGCTGGAACACTTTCCCTATGAAGAAAGGTTGAAGCGCTTGAGGCTCTTCAGCTTGAAGAAATGACGGCTGAGGGGTGACATGATCAGGGTTTATAAGATTATGCATGGGATAAAGCAGGTAGAAAAGGAATACTTTTCTGCCTTTCTCACAATACAAGAACTTGTGGGCACTCCATGAAATTGCTGAGCGGTCGGGTTAGAATGGATAAAAGGAAGTCCTTCTTCACCCAAAGAGTGATTGACACGTGGAATTCACTCCCACAGGAGGTGGTGGCGGCTACTAGTATGGACAAGAGGGAGTTAGATAAACCTATAGAGCAGAGGTCCATCAGTGGCTATTAGCCACAAGGTATAGACAGGAACTCTCAGTCTGGGGCAAGGGATGCTCTGTATTCTTGGTGCTTGGGGGGGGGGGGGCAAGAGTGGGAGGGCTTCTGGTGTCCCGGCCCCACTGCTGGACCTCCTGAGGGCACCTGGTATTTTTGGCCACTGTGTGACACAGAGTGTTGGACTGGATGGGCCACTGGCCTGATCCAACATTGGCTTCTCTTATGTTCTTATGTACTGAGCCAGATAACAGCCCAGTGTATTATACTTTTATGAAGGCTTTAGCCTGAATGTGCCTGCTTATGTTGTGTCTTCCTGGGGTCTCTGGTGAGCCACTACAGGCAACAGGATGTGGTCACAGATAGACCTTTGGTGCGATCCAGCAGGACTCTTCTGTTTTTAAAATAACTTTCCCCGATTAGTTTCTTTAATTCCCATAATAAGCAAGCAAACCTACTGTTCTTCTTCACTGCTTCCCAAAAGCTCTCCGATGCATCCTTTTTGGAACTGTATAAATTGAAGCTTGTTCAAACGCCCCTCGTAAAAAGAAACCCAAATAGGATAAACTCCACTGGTTATGAGTTTTATGTTTCTGTGGACAGGGCTTTTGAAAAGCTCATTAAAATTATGACAACTTTATAATAGTTTGGGCCCGACAGTCTTACAAAAGGCCAGAATTGTCGTCCTCCTCTCTTCTGCCGATTATATTCTGCAAGATTTGTGGAAAATACACTTATCTATGCTGAGTTAGTGTGAGCCAGCTCACAGTTTTTCAGCCTCCAGCTCACACATCTTTGTCTTCGCTCAGGAAGGAAGGCTCCAGAGCAAACTAATTGATGCAGCAGCCAGATCACTCGCTCACAACTTTAATGCCAGGAGCTCACAAGGTAGAATTTTTGCTCACAAGACTCCACAGCTTAGAGGGAGCATTGCTTACAACCAGGGGCCCTTTCGTAGAAAAAGAGGTGCAGGAGCTCATTAGCATACCTCATTAGCATACCTCATTAGCATATACCACACCCCCTAACATCACCGGAAGTGTGTCAGAAAGGGAATGTCAGTTTCAGCCCCATTATATCCTATGGGCCATTGAAATCAATGGCAAAAACTCATAGGGTATATGAGGGGCTGGAGGAAAGGGGGTTTGAGGGAGAGGCTCCAAACTTGCAGGGTAGCTGCTGGGGCCTCTCCTCAAAATACTCACTAAGTTTCAAGAAGATTGGACCACGGGGTCCAATTCTATGGGCCCCCAAACAGATTGTCCCATCCCCTCCATTGTTCTCTATGGAGGGAAAAAATGTTAACTTTTTTCCTACCATAGAGAACAATGGAGGGAATGGGGGCAACCTGTTTGGGGGCCTGTAGAATTGGACCCCCTGATCCAATCTTTTTGAAACTTGGTGGGCATTTCGAGGAGAGGCCCCAGCAGCTACCCTGCAAGTTTGGAGCCTCTCCCTCAAACCCCTTCCCCTCCAGTGGCTTTTAAAGTTGCCGCCGAATTCGACAGCAAGCTGAATCAGATTAGAGAGTCTGATTCAGCCCGTGGCTGCCCTAGTGGCCATTCCTGAGCTGGCGGAGCTTTGCTCCGCCTCGCTCCGGCCCCAATGGACCCCTGCTTACAACAATATATCCTAGATTCAGGTGGGTAGCTGTGTTGGTCTGAAACAAAAGAGCAAAGTTTGAATCCAGGGGTGCCTTTAAGACCAACAATGTTTAATTCTGGGTATGAGCTTTTGTGTGCATGCACACTTCTTCAGATAACATTGAAACAAGACTTCCTCAACCATTACATATAGATGGGGGGGGGGTGTTGCCAGGAAGGGCTAATTAAAGTCAAGCTGCATAAGTGACTGAGCAATAAGTATAGCTAAGATTGGATTAAAACAGTTGGTAAAAACTGTGGCTGCGGTGGCTCAGTGGTTAAGACACTGAACTGCTGGCCGGAAGGTCAGCAGTTCGGGTCCGGAGTGCCATGGGACAGAGTGAGCGCCCGTCTCTGGTCCCAGCTCCTGCCAACCTAGCAGTTCCAAAGCAAGAAATTGCAAGTCGATAAATAGGTACCGCTTCCGTGGGAAGGTAACAGCGTTCCATGCGCCTCGGAGTTCAGTCATGCCGGCCACATGACCCCAGAGACATCTTCGGACAGCGCCGGCTCTTCGGCTTGAAAACAGAGATGAGCACCACCCCCTAGAGTTGGATTCGACTGGCTTTTGAGCAAGGGATACCTTTACCTTTACTAAAACCTGTGAACAGCAGCAGATTAGCACATAAATAAAAGAGTTAACAAACAGAGGTGAGAACTAAGTTTGAGTCCACTGGTTTGAAAGGTATCTGAAGAAGTGAGCAGTGACCTCCCCTGCCACAAATTTTGTTAGTCTTTAAGGTGCTCCTGGACTCTTGCTTTTTTCTATATCTTTCATGGGCTTCTCCAGGCCAGATTTCCCCAGGGATCCTAGAGGGTTTTTTTGCCTTCCTTTGGGCATACTAAGCAATACAGAGAATCACAGATCAATTTCACACAAGCTGCTGCTCTGCCCCCGCACTTCCCTTTCCCGATTGCACGCATCAATTTCCCACTCTGTGCTGCGCGGCCACATTTTGACCTGCAGCTTCACTCGATTTCCCCCACGTCTTTGCAATCCTGTTTTTTGAGGCCCTAGAAGACGCGGAGGAGATCGGGTGAAGCTGCTGGTCAAAATGCAGCCACGCAGCACAAGGTGGGAAATTGACGCGTGCCGTCAGGGGAAAATTTCTTCTGCAATCTGAAGAAAATTATTAGGAAGGATCAAACCTTTTTTCTTAACTCCTCCTTGTGTTCTCTTATCTAAGTCTCTTTCCATCACTGCATTAAAATCTCCAATTACGCAAATATTGTTACATTTTAAAATTGTAATACCTTTGTATGGGCTGGCATGCTTACATATGGTACGACAAACAAAAAATTCATTCCAATTTTTTGATACACCCTCTAAGAGCTGCTCTTATGAGAACTTGGATAAATATTAAGGAAAAGTTCTATACCAAAATCCCAAGGTGGGTGTCACTGTTGGAGGCCTTCATTAAACCATCCCTGTTAAACCAAAACAAAGTATTGAGTTATGAATCGTTATTAGATAGAGATGAGCACATTAAGTCGGAGACTTAATTAAAAAATGAAGAAGGAATCCAATTAACTTGGTGGGAGAACATTCAGCTCCACACTAGACATAAAGAGGATAAAAAAACTGGTTTTAGTAGGAGACCAAATGATCTAGATATAATATGGTTTAACAACGACTCTAAATTAATAAAGAAGTTATATGAGGTAATTTTGAAATATGAAATGCAGGATGAGGAAATTAAATCAGTAATGATAAAATGGATGGAAGATTTGGGGTATAATATTAATACTGATAATTGGTCAAAAATGTGGAAATCTATAAAATACCTGAAAGTGGTAAATTATAAAGAAAACATCTATAAATTGTTCTATCGCTGGTATTGGTCACCGGATAGGTTAAGTAAATGCTTTAAATCTGTGTCTAATCACTGTTGGCTGTGTGGGAGTAACATCGGGACTCTTTACCACATGTGGTGGTCCTGTAAAGTGGTACAGAAATTTTGGCTGCTGATTTAAGAAACTGATGCTTGAAATTATGGATTATGACTTGGATTTGGGCCCAGAGGCACATTTGTTGAACATTCTACCGGAAGGGTTGGGGAAAACGGAACAAAAGTTAACGGCATGTATATTAACTGCAGCACGTATACAACGGGCGAAATACTGGAAATCGTCTTCTTTACCAAGGAGAGAAGAAATAATTAATAAACTCTCGGAATGGGCAGAGATGGACAAATTAAGCTACTTAATGAATATGGAAAACAAAGCTGATCCTGTAGATGTATGGTCCAAATTCATTACATGGTTGGAATAACTGTTGTGTTCATAGGATAAGAGACTGTTTAAGAAATGTTGAATGTTTTATATAAGGTTAAAAAGTTAATAAAAATTTTACAAAAAAAACCCCAGTGCAGTGCACATAAATACATTTCCAAAGCTTATACGTGATCTATAAATACAAAATGCATAAAGTTCTAAAGCCTTTCTAAACTTGTAGGCAATGATGAATACTTGACAGGAATTTTCTGGACTGAACTTCCGTTTCACAGGTCTTCTTCTGAACTGGACCCTTCAATAATCCAGGACGACTTGAATCGTTGCACAGATATATCACAAAGAGCCTTCCAAGAGAGATAATATCTTCTCAATAAGAATTCATAACCGGTCACAAGGACCTTATGCCTATATGTTGAAGGCTACACCTTCATTTTGCGATTCTCTAGTAGCCCCAATGACCAGCATGGGTCACTGGTCATTTTGGGGTGGGGGGTGGGGAGCGTGAATTTCCTGCCTTGTGCAGGGGTTGGACTAGATGACCCTCGGGGGTCCCTTCCAGCTCTATGTTTCTATCCCAAACTCCACTCGCTCTCCTCCTGCGGCTTCCTGGGAGGGAAGTCCCACCGATGTTATTTGTCTTGGAAGCACCTCTTGGCCCCAAGGCCTAGCGAGGCCTCATCAATAACCACCTCCCATCACTTCCCCCTCTATTGCAACCCCAGTCCTCCAGAGAGGTCCATAAATAATTTAGGCTCTCCTGGCACAGGGCCCGGAAGAAGCTCTCTTATCACCGGGGGGGGGGGGGTTCTCCTCCCCTGCCCTCTTTTTCCTTCCCAGTCTGCTGGAGCCTCTCTCGTTTGGTCCCAAAATTGGAGGCACTCTGGCAATTGTTCTTTTTCAGCTCCAGTGAACCTGGCCTGTCCCTGCTCTGATTTACCGCAGGGCTTCCCAGGGCGGGTGGCTGACAGCAGGCCGGGAACCAGAGACAAACGAGGGGGTTCCTTGGACCTTCAGAAGAAAGCCTAAAAGGAGAGAAAGAGAGAGAGAGAGAAAGAGACAGATTGTTTCCTTCCTGGCATTGAAACAGTTGGAATGTCAGGCAGAATACAAATGCCAGTTGCTTCCCATTGCAGAAATGTCTTGCTGAAAGACGAAGCTGAGTGTGGTTGTATGTTTGTGTGTGCATGTGCGTCTTGCAAGGTGTAAGAAGCGTTGCCAACCTCCAGGCAGTCGAACTAAGTAGACACGCCCTGGAAAACGATGACAATTGCAACAAACAATTAAATGTAGGCAGCGCGACAGATATCTTCATTTCTATTTATCAAAAATTCAACAGCCTTTTAGTGTCCACTGGAGGACGCCGGAGCACCTGACTCCTGGGGCAATCCACCTCTCAAACCCCTCCCCCACCGCCTTCATTCTCTTCATCTTCCCTTCCCCGAGCTTCTGTGATTTTACCAGGTGTTATAGGGTTGCCAAGTCTCTGTTGGAAAATACCTGGGGACTTTGGGGGTGGAGCCAGGAGAGGGCGGGGTTTGGGGAGGGGAGAGGTCTCAGCATGGTACAATGCCATAGAGTCCACCCTCCAAAGCAGCCATTTTCTCCAGGGCAGCTGGTGTCTGTCAGCTGGAGATCAGTTGTAAAAGCAGGAGATCCCCAGGCCCCACCTGGAGGCTGGCAACCCTAAGGTGTTACCTTAAGGGCTAGTTAATTACTGGAGGGAAAGCAGCATGGTATAGCCTTCTCTTGTGAGATCTTGGAAGCTAAGCAGGGTCAATTCTTGGAAGGGGGACCACCAAGGAAGGCTCTGCAGAGGAAGGCAAAGGCCAACCACCTCTGCTTCTCCCTTGCCTTGAAAGCCCCTTGCTGGGGCTGCCATAAGTTGGAAGCTAAGCAGGGTCAGTACTTGGAAGGGAGACCCCCAAGGAAGGCTCTGCAGAGGAAAGCAAAGGCCAACCACCTCTGCTTCTTGCTTGCCTTGAAAGCCCCTTGCTGGCGTCACCCTAAGTCAGCTGCAACTTGACATGCAAAGACTTATTTACTTCTTTGTTTCCAGAATGAAACCTGCAAAACCCTGCTGGTATCTTCTTCTGATGTCAAATCCAATGCAATCACAGAGCCCGGGAATGCCTAAAGCCCAGACAATCTCTCCCTATGTCTACTTAACCAGGAACTTTCCCGAATGACAAAACGCCAGATGGTCCCTGCCACGATTGTTCCCTGGTAAGCTATTGTGAGTTCACAATAAGATTGCCAGCTTGACATGTTTTTTTAGAAATATGAAGTCTCCTGGGGCAGCAGGGAACATTTAGATGCATCTCGTTTTCTAAAGACAACTACCGTCAGAATTTTGAATTCCATTCCTCTGCGTCAAACGGATTCTTCCACGTCGTTTAAATCCACAGGTGAGGTTTTTAACGGGAAACTATAGGAGGTAGCTGTTTTTCATTTCTCCTAGAAGTTGTGGGCTTGTCACCTTTGATAGGTAAAAAAGGGTGAACAATAGCATCGAGGGAGGTGCTTGTCTATTCAGATAAAGAAATATTTCTCTTCTTCTGGGGAGTTTCTGAAGGTTATGTCAGTTCATTCTTAACTGTCACTGGGAGGGGCTGTGGCTCAGTGGAAGAGCCTCTGCTTGGCGAGCGGAAGGTCCCAAGTTCAATCCCCGGCATCTCCTGTTAACAGGACCAGGCAGGAGGGGATGGGAAAGACCTCTGTCTGAGACCCTGGAGAGCTGTAAAGAGGGGCTGTGGCTCAGTGACAGAGCATCTGCTGGGCATGCAGAAGGTCCCAGGTTCAGTCCCCAGCAGCATCTCCAGTTAAAAAGGACCAGGCAGGAGGGGATGGAAAAGACCTCAGCCCGAGACCCTGGAGAGCTGTAAAGAGGGGCTGTGGCTCAGCGGCAGAGCTTCTGCTTAGCATGCGGAAGGTCCCAGGTTCAATCCTCAGCATCTCCAGTTAAAAGGACCAGGCCCGAGGGGATGGGAAAGACCTCTGCCTGAGACCTGGAGAACTGTAAAGAGGGGCCGTGGCTCAGTGGAAGAGCCTCTGCTTGGCATGCAGAAGGTCCCAGGTTCAATCCCTGGCATCTCCAGTTAAAAGGACCATGCAGGAGGGGATGGGAAAGACTTCCGCCTGAGACCCTGGAGAGCTGTAAAGAGGGGCCGTGGCTCAGTGGAAGAGCCTCTGCTTGGCATGCCAGAGATCCCAAGTTCAATCCCTGGCATCTCCAGTTAAAAGGACCAGGCCCGAGGGAATGTCCGGAGGGCCCTGAGGGAATGTCCTGAGGGCCCTGAGGGAATGTCCCCCTGGGAAAGACCTCAGCCCAAGACCCTGGAGAGCTGTAAAGAGGGGCTGTGTGTCTCAGTGGTAGAGCCTCTGCTTGGCATGCAGAAGGCTCCAAGTTGAATCCTTGGTATCTCCAGCTAAAGGATCAGGCAGCAGGTGATGTGAAGGACCTGTGCCTGAAATCCTAGAGAACTGCTCCCAGTCTGAGTAGGCAAAGGGACCTTGATGGACAAATGGCCTGATTCAGTAGAAGGCAACAGCAGGGAGAGACTCAAGCCACGGCAGGGAGAAAATCCCAATGTCACCAAGTAAGAAGGCATTGGAGAACCTGCAAAAAGACCCTGCAAAAATCCATCATGCCTCTCCCAAGCATCTCTGATGCCTGACACAACTGATCCAGCCCCTCCATGGGCCAAAACATTAAAGAAGAGAAGAAGAAGAAGAGATTGGATTTATACCCAACCCTTCGCTCAAAGTCTCAGAGTGACTTACAAACTCCTTTCCCTTCCCCTCCCCACAACAGACACCCTGGGAAGTAGGTGGGGGTGAGAGAGCCCTGTCTAGGACTGCTGATCAGGGAACAGCTCTGAAAGAACCTGTAAATGACCCAAGATCACACCAGCAGCTGCATGGGGAGAAGTGGGGAATCAAACCCAATTCTCCCAGATAAGAGTCTGCGCACTTAACCAGTACACCAAACTGGCTCTCTAGGGGAGAGGTTTGTGGCTAACCACGGCCGGTTCTACATCTGGCATTCGCTCCACATCCTCTCAACACTGAGGAAAAGGTGCAGCTCCAAGCCACATTCAAATTCCTTGGGGCCAACACCGTATTGACTGCAAAGTCACCCCTGAAGGACTATATATCTGTGCAGAAGTTACCATAAAATGCGATGATCAGAGGAAGTGACAGCAGCATGCAATGCAGAGGGGAATTTCTTTTTTTTTTTTTTGCAATAAAATTTTTATTTTTTCCCATTATTCTCAAATGCAATTAGCTTTTATACATATTCCATTCTCTATAAAACTGCATAGTTAGCGAAAAAGATATAATCATTAAATGACTTCCCACCCCACCCACACCTTCATATATATAAACCGGTAAACATGTATTTTAAAAGTATTTGCCTCCTAAGGTCACATTTTGAGCTATTATAACTTTTATACATTTTAAAATTATATTGGTTAAAAAAGAAAAAAGGTTTAGTTTCGCAGCCAACTAAAAATTCGTTTTTTGTGTTATAATTCTGTCCCTCATTTCAGTAGTTAGAAAGTGTAAAAATATTGTCTTTCATATTCCACTCTCGCTCCATATATTCCACGCAGAGGGGAATTTCTGTTCCAGCGTGGGTTTGCTAAAACAATGGAGGGAAAAGCCAATGCGGAATCGCCCCATGTGCAATGAAACTGAAAACTACTGTCTGTTCCCCTTGTCAGTGGGGTTGGGGGAAGAGGAGGAGGGGCAGAGCTTCTACACGCATGAACACACATGAAGCTGCCTTCTATTGACTCAGACCATCAGTCCATCAAAGTTAGTGTTGTCCACTCAGACTGGCGGCGACTCTCTGGAGTTCCAGGAGGAAGTCTTTCACATCACCTGCTGCCAGTTCTTTTAACTGGAGGTGCCAGGGACTGAACCTGGGACCTTCTACATGCCAAGCAGAGGCTCTTCCGCTGAGCTAGGGTCTAATGTCAAGGTCTTTTGCATCCTCTCCTACCTGGTCCTTTTAACTGGAGACGCCAGGGACTGAACCTGGTGGGACCTTCTGAATGCCAAGCAGAGGCTCTTCTGCTGAGCCGCAGCCCCTCCTTCCGTGGTTTCTAATTTCCTTGTTATTGTTTATGCAGACCACTGAGGCAAAATTGTTTGCCTGTGCCAGCCCGGCTGAAGTGAATGGCAGATAATGCAACGAAAGCTGGCTGCCTTCAAAAACGTCAACGCTGAATTCTGTGTGCCGAAGCACAGATGGGGGAAATGACTCTCCAGTACCCTGTGGGACAGATACCAATAATTGCAGTGTCTGTTGCAAATCAAGATGTTGTCGTGCCAGGATAATACTTGGTGTAAATCGCTCCCTGGAGTCCTGAATTCGTCCTTGTCAGATGGTGGGACTTGGCTGGGATGAGCGGCTTCCCTTGGCACCGCCTCCCCGGCATCCAGCTGCATGTTAAGCGTTCCATTCCCCCAGTCATTCTATCCCCACTTTTGAATTTGTTATTAGCAGGGCTCGTTTCGTAGCAGGAGCTCCTTTGCATATTAGGCCACACCCTCCTCATGTCGCCAATCCTCCAAGAGCTTACAGGGCTCTTCTTACAGGGGCAAGTGTAAGCTCTTGGAGGATTGGCGACATCAGGGGTGTGTGGCCTAATATGCAGAGGAGCTCCTGCTACGAAATGAGCCCTGCCCATTAAAGAGTTAGAGAGCTGGACTAAGATCGGAGAGAGCCAGGTTCAAATTCTGTTCAGCCCTGAAATTTCCTGGGTGACTTTCAGTTTGGGGTAAATGCTCTAGCATCGGCTTGCCAACCTCCAGGTGGGGGCTGTAGATCTCCTGGAATGACAGCTGACCTCCAGACTACGTGTACAGCTTATTTATTATTTATCCATGTAAAACGTTTATTCCACTTCTCCTGGAGAAAAACAGCTGCTTTGGAAGATGGACTGCCTGGCACGGTATCCTGCTGAAGTCCTTCCCTGAGGCCCCTCCCTAAACCCAAACCTCCCAGGCTCCACCCTCAAATCTCCAGGTATTTCCAACCCCCCAGATCTCCAGGTATTTCCAAACCTGGAACTGGCAACACTACTAGAGCGTTCCCCATTGGTGTGATGATGTCATTTCCAGGTTGAGCTGGAAGTGATCATTGGAGGGATGCTAATTGTCCCCCCACGCACATGCTGTGAGTCCCCGCCTCCCTGGCAAGGGACAGGAGCCCTGGGGGAGGGATGGAGACATGAGAAGCAACCGCAGTGATGGCATGACATCCCTTCTGGGAGAAACCAGGAAGTGACATCACGCCTCTCTAGGAATTGTCGGAAATTCTGTGGTAGAGTTCTTCCCAGAAGTCACCTGAAAGCCTTTCCCCCATTATTTTTCTCTCCTTGGCCATAGAAACAGTAGCAGGAAATGGGAGCCTCCCTGTGTACTCTGCCTTTCACATCCAGCATAGAGTCAGGGGTCATTTTGTAGAAAAAGAGGTGCAGGAGCTCATTAGCATAACTCATTAGCATAACTTATTTGCATATGCTACACCACCTGACATCACTGGAAGTATGTCAGAAGGCAAGAAAGAAAGAGGAGAGAGAGAGAGAGAAAGAGCTGGCAGAGAGGGGACAGCTACTAATCCAGGCCTCAGAAATCCCACAAGTTCTTGTACTGTGAGAAAGGGAGGAAAGGACTTCTTTCTCCGCCTGCTCTATCCCATGCATGCTTTTGTAAACCTCAGTCATGTCACCCCTCAGCCGTCGTTTCTCCAAGCTAAAGAGTTCCAGGCACTTTAACCTTTCTTCATGGGGGAAGGTGTTCTGTCCCCTTATTCATTCCAGTTGCCCTTTTCTGCACCTTTTCCAATGCTATAATATCTTTGTTGAGGTGCGGTGGCCAGAACTGTACACAGTATGTCCTTCAGTCTCAACTCTCGACTTCTGATAAAAGTTAGTCGGACCAGTGCAAAGTCAGGAAGTCCTATTTCATAAAAGAAGAAGAAGAAGAGGAGGAGGAGGAGGAGGAGATTGGATTTATACCCCGCCCTTCACTTGTAGTCTCAGAGCGGCTTACAAACTCCTTTCCCTTCCCCTCCCTACAGCAGACACCCTGTGAAGTAGATGGGGCTGAGAGAGCTCTCCTGAGGACTGCCCTTGAGAGAACAGCTCTGACAGAACTATGGCTTGCCCAAGGTCATCCAGCAGGTGCAAGTGGAGGAGTGGGGAATCAAACCCGGTTCTCCCAGATTAGAATCCGCGCACTTAACCACTACATCAAACTGGCTCTCAGGACATAGAAGGACGTAGGAATGAGGAGGTCAGCAGCGACTGTTTTCTTTGTGGCGCTTTTGAGCGTGGAACATTTACTAACTCATCCCCGCCCCCTCCCAGGAATAAGGGCTATCAGTCCCTCAGGGACATCTTCTTGCCATCCCATCTGAGCTCCACCTGCCTCTCTGAATGGCAACCCTTGGCATTTCCCTGACATTTCTGAACCGCTCCGTCTGAATAACGGCTATTCATTGCGCACAAATGAACAGGCCATAGCATTGGCTGTGCTGTCAAATGCTCCGGCTGCGGTATCACTCGATTCTGCCTACCTTAGCTCACGAAGCTGCCAGTCAGACCTTCGGTCCATCAAAGTCGCTATTGTCTTCTCAGACTGGCGCCGGCTTTCCTGTCTCTCAGGCTGAGGTCTTCCACATTGTCCACTGCCAGTTCCTTTACCTGGAGATGTCGGGGATTGAACTTGGGCCCTTTTGCATGTCGAGCAGCTGCTGTACCACTGGGGCACGGCCCCTTCCCAAACAGACATGCAGGGGTCATTTCGTAGAAAAAGAGGTGCAGGAGCTCATTAGCATAACTCATTTGCATAACTCATTTGCATATGACACACCCCCTAACATGCCGGAAGCGTGTCAGAAGGCAACACCCACCCCTCAGGCTCCACTCCACAGGTGAGTGAAACTGACCTGCTCTTCCTCCATTCCTTTCCCCCTCCAATAAAAATTTGTGCAATAAAAATAAGCGTACAGAACACACCCTCATTCTCTTCCCGCACCCTTGAAACCACCAGGTTTCAAGTAGACTTGAGATACCCAGGACATGTGCACCACCCATCCCTTTCCCTTCCCCTCCCCACAACAAGACACCCTGTGAGGTAGGTGGGGCTGAGAGAGGTCTTTTGAGAACTGCTCATGAGAGAACAGCTCTGGGAGAACTTGTGACTGGCCCAGGGTCACACCAGTGGCTGCATGTGGAGGAGTGGGGAATCAAACCCGGTTCTCCCAGATTAGAGTCCAACTCCTGACCACTACACCAAACTGATGGGGTGGAAGCTGCTGAAGGGTTGGTGAAATTTCTCCAGTACTTATGTGCCACGTGCCCAGATAAAAAATGGTATACTTAGAAAATTTATATGCCACCTTGAGCAAGTCTCTGGAAAAGCAGCACACAGTCATAAAAGAAACAATGATAAAATCATCAGTATTAAAACCAAACATTAAAAACAATAAAGACCCTAGCAGGGCTTTCCCCGGGGCGCTGCGCCTCTGCACTGCTCGGGGAAGCTGAGGAGGGGGCGGGGCTTGGTCATGTGCCCGCCCCTTGGGCTCCTCACTCCCGGAGCTGCGCTCCTGTGCGCTCCCGCTCCAACGGACCCCTGCAGACATGAACCACATGAGGCTGCCGTATACTAAATCAGACCCTTGGTCCATCAAGGGCAATATGGTCTACTCAGACTGGTGGTGGCTCTCCAGGGTCTCAGGCTGAGGTCTTTCCCATCACCTGCTGTCTGGTCCTTTTAACTGGAGATGCAGGGGATCAAACCTGGGACCTTCTGCGTGCCAAGCAGAGGTTCTTCCACTGAGCCATAGTCATAAGAACATAAGAGAAAGAATTTTGGATCCGGCCAGTGGCCCATCCAGTCCAACACTCTGTGTTACACAGTGGCCAAAACCCAGGTGCTGTCAGGAGGTCCACTAGCAAGGCCAGAAGAACTCCAGAAGCCCTCCCACTGTTGCCCCTCAAGCACCAAGAACAGAGAACATCACTGCCCCAGAGAGAGTGTTCCATCTATACGTTGTGGCTAATAGCCACTGATGGACCTCCACTCTTAAGAACATAAGAGAACCCATGTTGGATCAAGCCAGTGGCCCATCCAGTCCAACACTCTGTCACACAGTGGCCAAAACACCAGGTGCCATCAGGAGGTCCACCAGTGGGGCCAGGACACTAGAAGCCCTCCCACTGTTGCCCCCCCTCATCAAGCACCAAGAATACAGAGGTATATTCTGCCCCAGACAGAATATATCTTATGGCTAATGGCCACTGATGGACCTCTGTTCCATATATTGATCCAGTCCCTCCTGAAGCTGTCTGTGTCCATAGCCACCACCACTTCTTGCAGTCTCTCCGCATGGCTCTCCAGGGTCTCAGGCAGAGGTCTTTCCCATCCCCTCCTGCCTGGTCCTTTGAATTGGAGATGCTGGGGATTGAACCTGGGACCTTCTGCATGCCAAGCAGAGGCTCTTCCACTGAGCCACAGCCCTTAAATCCCTTTGAACAAGGCCTGCTGTGAGACTTCTGCTCAAAGTAGTCAAGGATCAGATCTTTGCTGATGAAACACAGTTCTTTATTTCCAATCTCTACATTGGTACAGCTTCTCGGATTACTGTCAGAGATAACGCATATGACAGAAGCAGGTCTATTATACCTTTCAGAACAGTTTGAATTGCCCACAGGTAGCCAATCACTAAAGGGGAAAAACGGCGGGCAAAAGGGTCTCTGGCCGTTTGCTTCCCACAGGAAAGAAAGTGAGGTGTTAAGCTGTAAATTTCCCTTCCCAAACCAGACCCCTTAGATGTTACCATTTCACATAACAATCGTTGGCCTCGAGGCTTTCGCACGTTGATAAGAGATGGGTCCTGTCCTCCCTTGCTGTCCCAGCCGGGATGAATGGAATGCGGAGGCAGGAGTGTGAGAGTGTGAGAGGCCCATTGTTCCCATACTTTGAAGTTGTCATCCTCCCGGGCTGACAGTTACACAAACCAGGCCTGGTCAGGATCATAAACCTGGGGTCATATAGTTTACATACATACTGGCCAAAGTGAGGGTTTACATGGGGGGGGGGGGGTTGAAGTACATGGCAGGTGCTATAGAATCATACATGGCAACAGAAATCATAGCAGCAAGCAATAGAAATACTTTGTCTGAATCAGCAGATTCTGACACCTGCGGACACATGGAAGCAGGGTTGTTGAACTCCTGTTCTCTCCCAAGTCCTGTACACTTGAATCAGCAGCCCTCACAAAAATGCTAGTCTACGGTCCTTTTCCCTCACAAGGAAATAGTCCTCATGGCAAGCTGCTGCTGGGACTTCCCACCACTTGATGACTTGGAAAGTAGGGATGCCAGCCTCCAGGTGGGACCTGGGGATCCCCTGGAATTAAAGCCCATCTCCAGACTCTAGAGAGCAGTTCCCCTGGAGAAAATGGCTGCTTCGGTGGGTGGTGGAGCCTGTGGCATTGTACTCCAATCAGGTCTCTGTCCTCCCCAGGCTCCACCCCCAAATCTCCAGGGGTTTCCCAACCTGCAGCGGGCAGCCCTACCCCCTATCCCGCCACTGGCAGGGGGGACCTGGCCACTCTTTTGGAAACCCACGTAAGCACAAAACTGCTATTAGTTGCCAATTTGCACACACTTCCAAGCAGAAAAAGCCCAGCAGGAATGCATTAACCTAACAGGCCACACCCAACAGCAGGAACTCATTAGCATATTAGGCCACACCCCCGACAGTGCAGCTCCCTCTCAGGATTGGCTTCCCCAGGTGCCCTGTGGCTTGCAGGGTGCATGGGGAACCCGAAGGAAGGAAGGCAGTTTCTGGATTGGCTTCCCCAGGCGCCCTGCAGTTGTGGGGCGCCTGGGGAACCCGAGGCGGGGGGGGGAGGCAGTTTAAACTGCCTTCCCTCCCTGGATTTGCTTGGCTTCCTGAGGCGCCCCACAACTGCAGGGCGCCTGGGGAAGCCGATCCAGAAACTGCCTTCCTTCCCTCTCTGGATTAGGCCTTTCTAGTCTGTTTCAGAGCAGCTCAGGCGCGGCTTTTTATTAAAAGCTGTCTCCGTTTTTTCTGCTGCCGAGGATGTGGAACGGCTCTCCCCCGTTGTAGGCCTGGTGGCAGGGATCAGCAAAGCAACGTAAAGCTCTTTCCCCCAGATTCCTCGCAGATAGTGTCGCTGCTGGCATCTCTGCCTGCAAAAGAGGCTTTGCAGAAGGATTTGTGGAGGCACGCCACAGAACGGCAGATGAGCCCAGGAAAAGTTAAGGTCCTGTGTTATCTCACAGAACTGCCTCATCGGATAGGGTTGCCATTGTCAGGTCCTGGAGTTGGGAAACTCTTGGAGATTTGGGGGGGAGCCTGTGGTGGACAGGGACCTCAGGGGGGTGGAATGCCGTAGAACCCACACTCCAAAGCAGGGATGGACAAACTTGCTTAACGTAAGAGCCGCATGCAATAAACGTCAGATGTCTGAGAGCCACATGGCATGAACAAATATCACACACACGTCTTGGGAAATATGCAGGTTTGCTTTTTATTAACATTAAACGAGACTGCCAAAAATAAAGACAAAAGGGGTAAAACCAGATATTGATACTGATATTTGTTTGCTAATGATATTTATGTGTCTGAGAGGGGGGGAGGGAGGGAGGGAGGGAGGTGGAAAGAAAGAGTGCAAAAGGTGGAGAGAGAGAGAAACAAAGAAAGCAAATAGATGGGGGAGGGAAGGAAAGGTGGAAAGAAAGCAACTTTAAATTTAAATGTGTCCTCCAAGCCCCCCCCCCCCCCCCCCGGTGCCCCCTGCCGGCTGGCTTGGCAAAGGGATTTAAAGAAAAAGATAAGAGATTGGATTTATACCCTGCCTTTCACTTGGAGTCTCAGAGCGGCTACTCAGCCTCAGCCTACTGAGGCTGGCGCTGGTTCTGTGGGTGGGTGGGACAAAGGCAAGGCATCCACAAATAGTGAGGCGAGTTTGGGCCGGTGCTTCTGTGGGCGGGAGTCAGAGAACGCAGCCAGTGGCCAGGGTCCCCGTTCTGAGTGGCAGCTCTGCAGCCAACTGAATAGGGAGCACATCGAACGTGGCCACCCCAAAACAGATTTATTATATATAGAGATGCTCATGGCATATCATACATCAACACTGAGATACAAATAAACATAACAGGTTTAGAGTCCAGTGGCGCCTTTAAGACCAACAATGGTTTATTCAAGGTATGTGCTTTCATGTTGGTCTTAAAGGTGCCACTGGACTCTAAATTTGTTCTGCTGCTTGAGACCAACACAGCTGACCCCCTGGAAGTAAACATAATGGTCATTTGCCGCTCACAGGCGCTGATAACAAGGTATGCACATAAATCTAACCAGTCGATTCTCCTTGCTTAGATGCATTAAAAGTGTCTGAAGACCTCCAACAGTCATAAATAAAGCAGAGAATGACCAGTGAAAAAATCTCCTATAGCTAAATGCCTTTCCCAGGCATTATAGATGTTTATCTGTAATTTAAATACTTATTCAATATATCACATACTCAGACACTTCAAGTGTATATAATCTTTGATGGTCTTCCCAGTCTGGTGTAGTGGTTAAGTGCACGGACTCTAATCTGGGAGAACCGGGTTTGATTCCCCACTCCTCCACTTGCACCTGGCTGGATGACCTTGGGCAAGCCGTAGTTCTGGCCCAGCTGTCCTTGAAAAAGAGCAGTTTCTGTCAGAGCTCTCTCAGCCCCACCTACCTTGCAGGCAATGTTCCCTCTAAGCTGAGTTGCTGTGAGGTAGCTCACAGTTTATTAGCCTCTGGCTCACATATTTTTGTCTTCGCTCGGGAAGGATGGCTCCAGAGGAAACTAATCTATACAGCAGCCAAATTGCTCACTCACAACTTTAATGCCAGTGGTTCACAAAATAAAATTTTTGCTCACAAGACTCCACAGTTTAGAGGGAGCAGTGCTCACAGGGTGTCTGTTGTGGGGAGGGGAAGGGAACGTAGTTTGTAAGCCGCTCTGAGACTCCTTTGGGTAGTGAAGGGCGGGGAATAAATCCAATCTCCTCCTCCTCCTCCTCCTCCTCCTCTTCCCTTGGTGTTTTTCTGCTGTTTCTCCCTCTGGCTACAGGTGGGGGATGGGGGAAGGGGCGTAAGGTTGCCAGATCCAGGTGGGGAAACTTCTGGAGGTTTAGGGATGAAGTCTGGGGAGAACAGGAGGATACAATGGAATAGAGTCCTTTTGCTGTTGTTCAGTCGCACAGCCGAGCCCGACTCTTCGCGACCTCACGGACCACATCACGCCAGGACCTCCTGTCTTCCGTCATGCTCCAGAGTCTGCTTAATTTGGCACAGAGTCCAACTTCCCAATAATCCACTTTCTCTAGGGGAACTGATCTCTGTAGTCTGGAGAACAGCTGTAATTTGTTGTGAATTTCTTGCCTTGTGCCGGGGGTTGGACTAGATGACCCTGGAGGTCCCTTCCAACTCTTATGATTCTATGAATTCCGGAGGATTCCCAGGTCCCACCTGGAGGCTGGCATCCCCACCCTCGGTAGACCCCGACAGGCCTGGAAGTGTCCTGCAAGATCCCCCCCCCCCAAAGAAACCATTTAAAATCATACTTGGGTTTGGAAGGTCGGGATTCAAATCCAGCCCTTGCACTGCTCTCACTGTAGACTTGCCAAGCTCCTGTTTCTCCGGGAGAAGAATCCTTATCATGAAGCGACTCAACCCAAGGCCTTTGAGAAGGGAGTCACGATCGCATACAAAATCCCCCGTTCTGAACTGGGTAATGCCAAGCCCCTCCCCCTCAGCCCCATATCCCCAGGGTGCCCTACTGTGCAGGGTTGTCATTAAAATTATTGTAGCAAGCTATGTAACATAACCTTCTGGGATGTGGGTCACTGTGTGTGTGTGTGAGGTATTTGTGAATTTCCTGCCTTGTGCAGGGGGTTGGACTAGATGACCCTGGAGACCCCTTCCATCTGTATAATCCTATGATTCTATGACCTGGCTTTCAGAGTTGGGAAATTCCTGGAGGTTGGGGGTTGGCCCTGGGGAGGGCATGTTTTCAAGGGGAGTGGGACTGCAGTATGGCATAATGGCCGAGTCCACCCTCCAAAGCTTCTGTTTTCTCCAGGGGAACGGGACTCTGTCGCCTGGAGATGGGCTGTAAATAGTTCTGGAGGCTGGCAACCCTGCCCGTGAATGACGCGCATGAGTGAATGGGAGGTCACATCAACAAGACCAGCGCAGACAGAAGTTTTGCATCACCTGGCAATAAAATGCTTTCCGGAGACAGTCACATTTAATCGGATCGGCGCTCTAAGCGACTCATGCATGTGTAAACCAAACCAAAGGAGGTTCGCTTCAGGGATGCGCTTCAACATTTGGGACAAAGGAGCCACACAGCAGCAGCAGCAGGTATACCCGAGCGGAGGGTGTGGACCCTGAAATACAAACCGTGGACTCCCTCCTGTCCCCCCGTATCAGGTGGCTGGAGTACATTCAGTCCCAAATGCATGAAGGAGAAAAAGCTCACTTCCGTCCCTTTCACGCCGCCAAGCTTCTTCCTCCATGCCTCATGTCATGAGTTGGACAGCGATAGCTGCCATTTTGAAGGAGGCTTTGGAGCTAGCGACTGGAGAAGTGACGGCATCCATCTACTGTCAGGAAGTCTAGGAATGTGGTTTCCCTTACCACCAACGGCCAAGAGAGAGAAAGAAAAGGAGAGGGACAAACAAAGAAACACAGGCAGGGGAGAGACACAGAGGGTGCGTTCAGACGGCATGCTGGAGCTGGCTGGAGCCGGCTCGAAACGCCCCACTCCGGACCGGCGCGAAGCGCACACAAGCAGCTCCCCGGCGTCTACACGGGAGCGTGCATTGGGCTTTTAAAAATTTTTTCGCTGCTTGCGCATGCGCATAAACAATCACACGGAAATACAATCTAGCGCATGCGCAAAAGCAGGAGAGCAAAGCCTCTCACTCACCCAAGCTCCGTGACTTCCTTGCGCAGAGAGAACACTTCCCTTTAAACTTTTACCCTGAAACTGGTCTCCGTGGCATCCGGAACGGAGAAGTAGTGGCCATTTTTAAAAACATTTATTTTTTGGAAAGGTGTAGAAGCGCTCATGCGCATATCGCCGACGGTGAAAAAAAATGGTGGTCAAAAAGCGGAAGCCAGAGGCTTCCACGGGGGGGGGGGGGGGCCTTAAAGACGTAGCTCGGCGACGGCTCCACGATCACCCGGGGAGAAGCGGCTTGAGCCGGAAGAGCACGAGAGAAACCACCTTGGGACCTGGTCTCAAAAATGCGACGCTTTGAGACGGCATTTGGTCCGGTAGGTGACGGCTAGGGACGGGAGGCAGCTGTGGCTGTCTGAACGTGCAGATTTGAGCCGGCTCAAAGCGTTTCGAACCGTCCCAAATCTGCGCGTCTGAACGCACCCACAGAGAGAGGGAGAGAGAAACAGCAGAGAGACAAAAAGATAGAGCAGAGAGAAAGACAGAAAAAGCCTGAGAGAGAGAGAGACTGACAGACAGACAGACAGACAAAGAGATGGGGGGGGGGGAGAGAGAGAGAGAGAGAGAGAGAGAGATTGAGAGACAGACGGACAGAGAAACAGGGACATGGATACAGAGAGAGAAAGATACGCACATCAAGACAGAGACATAAAAACAGAGAGGAAGAGACAGAGACCTAGGGATACAGAGCCAGATAGAGAGACAGAGATTCTTTTCTATCCCGTGCAAAAGGCGGCTTTCAGTTCATAACTCGGCCGGGCTCACAAGGCCTGCATCGGACTTCAAGCCTAGCTGGGAAGGAAGGAGGCGAAGGCCTTCCTCGCCTCCTCTTGGCATGGCTCTGTATTATTTACACAAGGCCATCGACATGCAGCGTCTGTGCAGTGGACAGTCCCCTGCCCCAAGGAGCTTTCACGCCCCCACGAGTCTAACCCGTTCAACGGGGCCTCAGACGTACGGGGCCTCCTGCTCCTCCTCGTTCTCCCCCTCGGCGTCCATGTCGTACTCCTCCATGTCCGAGAGCGGCACTCCGTTGCCCCCCGGGATGTGCTCGGAGACGGTGCTGCGCATCGTGGCGCGGGTGCTGCTGGGCGAGTACTTGCGGGAGCCCAGCTTCCGGAAGCGCCCGTGGCACATCACCTCCTTGAACATCTCGCGGAAACGGGTGGACATCAGGTTGTAAAGGACAGGGTTGGCGGCTGAGCTCAGGTAGAAGAAGACACCCGAGATGATGTGGACATACTGGAACATGTGCAGCATTTTGTCGGTCCAGTGGGTGACGAAGCTCCAGACGAGCCGGTCCGTGTGGAAAGGAGCCCAGCAGATGCCAAACACGACCACCAGCATGACTGTGGACCAAAGACAGAAAGCGAGATGTGAATTTGTGGGCCCATGTTCTTGTTGAAGTATGGTGACACAATGCTCCCTCTAAGCGGTGGAGTCTTGTGAGCAAAGATTCTACTTTGTGAGCTACTGGCATTAAAGTTGTGAGCGAGCGATTTGGCTGCTGCAGAAATTAGTTTGCTCGGGAGCCATCCTTTCTAAGATGAGACAAAAATGTGTGAGCTGGAGGCCAAAAAACTGTGAGCAAGCTCACACTAATTCATCTTATAGGGAACACTGGACACCGGACATTGGTACTGCATTAAATGTAAAAAATAAATAAATCAGTTTTGACTTGGAAGCACAGAAGCTTTGTGCAGCATCCCCCATCCGCCACGTTTTCCCGGTTAAGGGGAAAATGCAGCCCAAACAAATTACAAAGGTGATCTGACTCCAGTGGTAACAAGAGAAAGAATTTTTACTTCCAAAAATCGAAGCACATCTTACATGACATATTCATGTAGATACATTTAGCTTACTGTGAACAGAACATGGTGCCCAGGAGTGTCAAAACACCCGCCACTTCTTCCCTTGGTGCCCAATAAGATTTCAGAAAGTGGGTGGGGCCACTGAAAGGCAGGGCTTTTCATTCAAATGAAAGGTGTTTCCACTGGAGGATAAGGAGGACTGGTAAGTAACTGGGCTTTCCTTAGTCAATGTGTCATTCCATTCCCCCTTCAGAATTTCCTTCTTCCAAGGAGGTGCGAGGAGGGAGGTATTCCATTTGGCTCCGCCTCCAGAGGCAGCCATTTTAGTTTGGCTCCTCCCCCTATGGCAGCCATTTTGGGGTGGCACTCACCAGCCCCTCTCAAAATACCATAGGTGCCGCAGTCTCAAAAACTTTTAGGACCCCTGCTCTGACCACTTCTCTTCACCGGCTTTTCTTCATAAACAATTTTTTAAATAAACAAACAAAAAATAAACAAACATGCATACAAAGTTTGGGGGTTCCATTTACATTTATCTATTAGTTACCTCATACAGTATCTAACTGCATTTTTATTTTTTCCACCATGTATTTTTATGTAAATCTTTGCTTATGATTAAAAATATAGTTCAATTTTTCTTTTAATCCGGTTGTATGTCCATATACTTTTATTTGTTGTATTCTTCTAACCATTTATATAATCTTGACCATGTATTCTCAAAGCTTCCTTTGGGAGGGCAGGGTATAATGGGTATAAATGGAACAAATAAAGAAACAAATAAATAAATTTATCCTCTCAAAATTAAAATTAATTTGTCCATCTCAGCAGTTTCAATTAGTTTATTTAAAATTGTGAAGGTATTTCACTTCTTCTCCAATATTTTTTTTTAAATCACAATTTTTTTTTTTATCATCTTCTTCTCCAATATTTAGCATACAATATTCTTGCAGTTGTCACTACATATATAATAAGACAAGGGGGGGGGGTGCAATATTTGCGGGGGGGAGAAGCTGACAGCTGCTCCTCCTTCCTCCGCCCCCTTCCTCTGCCCCCTTCCCCCCCCCGAGACTCCCGGCAGGCCTCGGCGCCTCTCACCGGGCCCGCCGCTCTCCCCCTTCCCCCTCCTCCGCGGGCTGTCGGCTGGCCTCGGCGACTCTCGCCAGGCTGCTGCCGTTCCAAGAGCGTTCCCCGCGCATGCGCAGGGGACGCTCTTTTACTTTTCGGGAGATTTAAAGATCCCCCGAAAAGTTTTTGATAGATTTCGGATTTTTCTGCAAGCAGAGGGGTTACCCCCCACCTGCAGAACCCCCCCTCTGCCCTCCAAGTGCCCCCCCCGCGCGGATTTAAGTATCCGCACGCGGGGGGGCACTTGGGAATTCGATACATAGATATGAATCTTGCTTTTCACAGTTTTGTGGTAATATATTCAATAAGAACAATTCTGGTATAAAAGGTATAGTACATTCTAACATTTTTTGTAACAATTCATGAATCCATGACCAGTATTTTTTAACTCTATCGCATGTCCACCACATATGAAAAAAAAGAATCAACTTTTTTTTGACATTTCCAACAATCATTTGGTAGGTCAGGGTAAAAAGTTGCTAATTTATTTGGAGTCATATACCATCTATAAAACATTCTATAAATATTTCCTTTATATCAAATTGTTTTAGTAATCTTTACATTTCCATACCTGTGACCATTGGTCTAAATCAATATTATGATCCAGATTTTGTGCCCATTTAATCATAGAGTTTTTGACTATTTCATCCTGTGTTTTATTTTCTAGCGTTATTACATATAATTTTTAAATCAGTTTCTCATTAGTATACAACAATATCTTATCTTATGGGAGCCAGTTTGGTGTAGTGGTTAAGTGCGCGGACTCTAATCTGGGAGAACCGGGTTTGATTCCCCACTCCTCCACTGGCACCTGGCTGGATGACCTCAGACCTCTGTACCAGCTGTTCTCTCAAGGACAGTTGTCTCAGAGCTCTCTCAGCCCCACCCACCTCACAGGGTGCCTGTTGTGGGGAGGGGAAGGGAAAGGAGATTGTACACCGCTCTGAGACTCCAAGTGAGTGGAGGGCGGGGTATAAATCCAATCTCTTTTTCTTATCTATTTCCGTTGTTTTTGAATAGAAATCTATTAATTTATCTTTAGCATATCTTGATTCTATTTGCACTCTTTCCCAACAGCTCAGGTTGGATTCCTGTTTTTTAAGATTTTCTGTTGGTACTTCACCAGCTTTTCAGCTTAGAACTGAAAACTTGCCTATAGATTCCCAGATTTTTCACCCAGATCCCCTCCTTGAGTTGCCAACAGTCTGGAGAAAAGAAATGCCCTGTCTCTTTAACAGAGGCTTGGTGGGATGTTATTTTCAGGGCTGCCAGCTACAGATTGGGAAATAACTGCAGATTTAGAGGGGTGGAGCCTGAGGAGGGTGGGGTGTGGCGGGGCAGGACTTCAATGGGGTCTAATGCCATCGAGTCCACCTTCTGGAGGGACTATTTTCTCCAGGTGAACTGATTTGTGTTGTATAGAGATCAGTTGTAATTCCAGGAGAATTACCATCACCTGGGGATGAGCAAAAAACCCCTGTGTATCAACTCTGTATATAAAATCCAAATATTCTTATTATTTGAGAAGAAGAGATTGGATTTATACTCTGCCCTTCACGACCCGAAGGAGTCTCAGAGCAGTTTACAATCTCCTTTCCCTTCCCCTCCCCACAACAGACACCCTGTGAGGTAGGCAGGGCTGAGAGAGCTCTTCCAAGGACTGCTCTTGAAAGAACAGCTCTGACAGAACTATGGCTTGCCCAAGGTCATCCAGCAGATGCCAGTGGAGGCATGGGGAATCAAACCTGGTTCTCCCAGATTAGAGTCCGCACACTTAACCACTACACCAAAGCAAATTAATGCACATTGTAACTAATGTTCCCTCTAAGCTGCGGAGTATGGTGAGCAAAAATTCTACTTTGCGAGCTACTGGCATTAAAGTTGTGAGCATGCTATTTGGCTGCTGCATAAGTTAGTTTGCTCTGGAGCCATCCTTCCTGAGCTAAGATAAAAATGTGTGAGCCAGAGGCTAAAAAACTGTGAGCTAGCTCACACTAACTCAGCTTAGAGGGGACATTGATTGTAACACTATATGCACATAAGGATTGTACCATACAGATTAATACACAAAATATCTTCTCCGGAGGATGTACAGAAATGTGGGTATAGTAATTCCAAGTCACACTATTAAGAACCACTCCTTAAGGTGTTCAAATTGAGTCCCCCCCCCAAATTATTCCACCATACAAGTCTTCCTTCTGTCTCTGACGTGGATGCTAGCTTACTCCAAACACGTTTCCCCTATGTGTTCTCAAAGAACAGATCTGATTAAATTTTGTTCCAGCTGGACACTCTGGACACCAAAACACCGAAATTACATATCTTTTCACACTGTCCTCGAGAACCCATTTTAACAAAATGAACAGCATCACCTGTCACAACGCGTTTGGAGTAAGCTAGCATCCATGTCAAAGAAGGAAAATCTGTATGGTGGAATCATTTTTCGTGGACTCAATTTGAACACCTTAAGGAGTTGTTCCTAATAGTGTGACTTGGAAGATTGGCAACCCTAGTTATTTACCAGGCTGCATTATATACCTCCAAATGGGGCTGCGGTGGCTGAGAGGTTAAGACGCTGAGCTGCGGACTGGAAGGTCGGTAGCTCAGCAGTTCAAGACCCGAGTGCCGCGTGATGGGGTGAGCTCCCGTCTCTGGCCCCAGCTCCTGCCAATCTAGCAGTTCGAAAGCAAGAACCATTTCGGTGGGAAGGTAACAGCGTTCCATGCCCCTCGGTGTTTAGTCATGCCGGCCACATGACCACAGAAACATCTTTGGACAGCGCTGGCTCTTCAGCTCAGAAGCGGAGATGAGCACCGCCCCTAGAGTCAGATTCGACTGGCTTTCGAGCAAGGGAAGCCTTTACTTTTACCTTAGTATCTGCCTCCATGCCTTGAAAAACTTCATCTGCCTGTTTCCAAACAGGAAGTCTCTAGTAAGGACACAGGATATTTTTTTTCACTCCAGGTTGTTGGCAAACCCAACAGTCCCAAACCACAGCAAAACTCCACCAGAGCAGACCAGTTAGAAGTAACAAAATGAGGAAATATTTCGAACACCCACAGACATTTCACACTTTGCGGCTGCTCCGCAGTTCTAGCCAGAATAATAAACAGCACGGAAACTCGTCCCCTGAAAAGCCTTCCCCTCAGGTTAATGGGATGCTGGGAGCGTCTCTTCTTTGGAAAGGTTTTGCACCTCCCTCCCTCCTTCCAAAAGGTTTCTCTCTTTTCACAATAGGCTGGGAGGAGGGGAAAGGACTCCTTCCTGGTCCATGAAAGATTCAATCCACATCTATTCTCTGAGCTCCACGTTGGTAGTGGAGTCTACGGACCTCTTTTCTCCTCCCCCTGAAAAGCTCATCTCTTACAATATTTAAAGGGCTTTCAAGGCAAGGGAGAAGAAGAGGTGGTTGGCAATTGCCTTCCTCTGCAGAGCCTTCCTTGAAGGTCTCCCTTCCAAGTACCGGCCCTGCTTAGCTTCTGAGACCCGACTGGATTGGGCCATGCTGCTGTCCTTCCACCACACTGCCCTTACAGGCAGAGAAGTCCTGCCAGAGCTGAAGAAAGTGGCTGTATTTCCAACTAGGGAGAAAGGCTTCTGGTATGGTTGCCAATTCCGTGTTGGAAATTTCCTGGAGATCCGGGGGATAGCGCTCGGGATGGCAGAGTTTGGGGAGGGAAGAGATATCAGTGGGGCATAACACTATAGAGTTTACTCTCCAAAGCAAGTGTTTTCTTCAGGTGAACAGATGATTGGAGATCAACTGTAATTTGTGGGATCCCCAGGCCCCACCTGGAGGTTGGTAGCCCCAGCTTCTGGGAGGGGGGGCTTAAAAAGAAGAAGAGGAGGAGGATATTGGATTTATACCTTGTCCTTCACTTGGGAGTCTCAGAGCGGCTTACAATCTCCTTTCCCTTCTCCTCCCACAACAGATACCCTGTGAGGCTGAGAGCTCTCTTGAGGACTGCCCTTGGGAGAACAGCTCTGAGAGAACTTGTGACTGACCCAAGGTTTCACCAGCAGCTGCATTGCGAAGGAGTGGGGAATCAAACCCGGTTCTCCCAGATTAGAGTCCGCACACTTAATGACCACACCAAACTGGCTCTCACCAAACTGATTCCATCTTTCCTGCGGCTTGACTTTCCAGCAGGTTCCATTTTTCATGGCACTGGGCCGCTCGGAGGCCTCCGGGAAGACACGGGGGGTGGAGTTCCAGCTCAGACCCGGGAATCCTGCCAGGCTCGGTCCGGCCAGGCGGCCAGCCTCTCCCATGTTTAGTCTACAGCCGCAAATCAGTCAGAGCCCCATGGCACCGTAAAGAAGAATGGGTTTCTTGTGGCAGGAGCTCTCGTGGAGCTGAGGATGACGTGGGCGGAAGCTGGCGCTGGCTCGAGTCTGCGAGGGGCGTCGGAATCAAACAGAAAGCCAGAACCTGGAGGGAGGCATTGGCTTCCCTGAACCAGTTCCCGGGGAAATGAACAGAAACTGTTGCGGTTCTAGTCTCGGGGCTAGGAGCTGGAGTCCATGCCCAGGTTTGCCCAGAGGGTTAGCTTCAGTGCGTGTTTTTGTTCCTTGGCTGACGGGCATCCGGGCATAGGCACTTTCCCCGGGAGCATCTCAGTTCTGCCAGCTTTTGAAATCCTCCTGGCCTCAAAGTCTCCCTTGCATCTCCATAACCCCCCCCCCCCCCCATGATTTTGTTGGAAAGTCTCTGGAATATAATCTGAATGAGGGAAGGCTCTATGGGTTCAAGAGGGAAGGGGAGGGGAGGCTCCGTACTGTATTTTTTCCTCCTTCCAGAATCAGCCCTTGCCTTCACTCTTCCTCACTGTTATTCATGGAGGGGCTGTGGCTCCATGGCAGACAACGTTCCCCCTAAACCGTGGAGAAAATTTTGCTTTGTGGGCTACTGGCGTTAAAGCTGTGCATGAGCGATTTGGCTGCTGCATCGATTAGTTTGCTCTGGAGCCATCCTTTCCTGAGCGAAGACAAAAACGTCTAAGCCGGAGCCTAAAAAACTGTGAGCTGGCTCATTCTAACTCAGCTTAGAGGGAACACTGGACCAATGCTCCCTCTAAGCTGTGGAGTCTTGTGAGCAAAAATTCCACTTTGTGAGCTACTGGCATTAAAGCTGTGCGCAAGCGATTTGGCTGCTGCATAGATTAGTTTGCGCTGGAGCTGTCCTTTCCTGAGCAAAGACAACAATGTGTGAGCCGAAGGCTAAAAATCTGCAAGCTGGCTTACACTAACTCATCTTAGAGAGCCAGTCTGGTGTAGTGGTTAAGTGCGCAGACTCTAATCTGGGAGAACTGGGTTTGATTCCCCACTCCTCCACTTGCACCTGGCTGGATGACCTTGGGCAAGCTATAGCTCTGTACCAGCTGTTCCCTCAAGGACAGCTTGGGAAAGAGTTCTCTCAGCCCCACCTACCTCACAGGGTGTCTGTTGTGGGGAGGGGAAGGGAAAGGAGTTTGTAAGCCGCTCTGAGACTCTTAAGTGAGTGAAGGGCGGGATATAAATCCAATCTCTTCTTCTCTTCTTCTTCTCTTCTTAGAGGGAACACGGGACTGGCAGAGCCTCTGTTTGGCATGCGGAAGGTCCCAGGTTTAATCCCCAGCATCTTCAATTAAAGGCTGGCAGGAGGTGATGTGAAAGACCTCAGCCTGAGACCCTGGAGAGCTGTAAAGAGGGGCTGTGACTCAGTGGCAGAGCCTCTGCTTGGCTTGCAGAAGGTCCCAGGTTCAATCCCCGGCATCTCCAGTTAAAAGGACCAGGCAGGAGGTGAAGTGAAAGGCCTCAGCCTGAGACCCTGGAGAGCTGTAAAGAGGGGCTGTGGCTCAGTGGAAGAGCCTCTGCTTGGCATGCAGAAGGTCCCAGGTTTAATCCCCAGCATCTTCAATTAAAGGCTGGCAGGAGGTGATGTGAAAGACCTCAGCCTGAGACCCTGGAGAGCTGTAAAGAGGGGCTGTGGCTCAGCAGCAGAGCATCTGCTTGGCATGCAGAAGGTCCCAGGTTCAATCCCCGACCTCTCCAGTTAAATAGACCAGGCAAGAGGTGATGGGAAAGACCTCAGCCTGAGACCCTGGAGAGCTGTAAAGAGGGGCTGTGGCTCAGTGGAAGAGCTTCTGCTTGGCAGGCAGAAGGTCCCAGGTTCAATCCCCGACCTCTCCAGTTCAATGGACCAGGCAGGAGGGGATGTGAAAGACTTCAGCCTGAGACCCTGGAGAGCTGCTGCCAGCCTGAGTAGGCAATTCTGACCATGATGGACCGAGGGCCTGACTCAGTAGAAGGCAGCTTCATGTGTGTCAACTGTCACTCTTCATCTCCCTCCCCCCTCTCGTTATTACTGTGTGTGACGAGGAGGTAAAGTTAATGACGCCTTCTAAGCTTTAGCCAGGACGTTGTTGAAATGGCTTTGCAAATAGCGATTAAGCATTGCTTTCTCGAATGCGTGTGCTGTACAGAAATTTCGCCACGCTGTATTAATTCACAGGCTCTGCTATTTATCTCTTAGTTGGTGGCATAGCCTGCATATGGTGAGTGACAGGAGGAGTTCTTTTTCATAGAAGCATAGAAATCACAGAGTTGGAAGGGGCCACAGAGGCCATCTAGTCCAACCCCTGCTCAGTGCAGGATCAGCCTAGAGCATCCCTGACAAGTGTTTGTCCATCCACTGCTTCAAGACTGCCAGGGAGGAGGGGGAGCTCACCACCTCCGTAGGCAGCTGTTTCCACTCTTCCACAACTCTGACTGTAAAAAGGTTTTCCCTAAGGTCCAGCCGGCACCTTTTCAGAGGAAACTAATCCTCTGAATCCCAGAGCTAGGAGGCAACATCAGGGGAAGGCCTCGGCCTCTGCGCCCTGTTGTTGGACCTCCAGAGGAACTGGTTGGCCTGATCCAGCAGGGCTCTTCTCATGTTCTTATGAAGGCCTCAGCCTCTATGCCCTGTTATTGACCCACCAGAGGAGCTGGTTGGCCACTGTGTGAGACAGGATGCTGGAGTAGATGGACCACTGGTCTGACACAGCAGGGCTCTTCTGATGTTCTTATGAAGGCCTCAGCCTCTATGCCCTGTTATTGACCCTCCAGAGGAGCTAGTTGGCCACTGTGTGAGACAGGAGGCTGGAGTAGATGGACCACTGGTCTGATCCAGCAGGGCTCTTCTGATGTTCTTATGAAGGCCTCGGCCTCGGCCTCTACGCCCTGTTATTGACCCTCCAGAGGAACTGGCTGGCCACTGTGTGAGACAGGATGCTGGAGTAGATGGACCACTGGTCTGATCCAGCCGGGCTCTTCTGATGTTCTTATGAAGGCCTTGGCCTCTCTGCCCTGTTGTTGGCACTCCAGAGGAGCTGGTTGGCCACTATGTGAGACAGGATGCTGGACTATTGGTCTGATCCAGCAGGGATCTTCTGATGTTCTCAAAAAAAGAAAAATCACAGCATGGAGGCAGGAGCAGTAGGGTTGCCAGACTCTGGATTGGGCAATTCCTGGAGGTTTGGGGGTGGAGCCTGGGGTGGGTTTCACCTGGAATCTATGGTACACCATACAGCCTGCCAATTGAAGCTGCCGTTTTCTCCAAGGGAACTGATCTCTGCAGCCAGGAGACCAACTGCCATTCTGGGAGGTCTTTGGGCCCCACCTGGAGGTTGGCAGACCTCACCACGAGACAGGCAGGCCACCTTTCAAAGTGGCTGAGCTGGCACGGCCAGCATCCAGGCTTTCGGGAACGTGATGCACCAGGGCACGCGTCAGCTGAAGCTCCTCCTGGGCCCGTAACCTGGCATGCTTCCCACAGCAGATTGCATCGGTGCCAAACCACAGCCTGCACCTGGAAGCAGCGGCTGAGTTGGCAGCATGCCGTCTATTAGCAAAACTCAGTGCTCTTCCATTAATGAAGGGATCAGAGGGGCGACCCTGCACACCTGCAGGAGATTAAGAAGCGCCTGCCTCTGGGCCAAATCCAGCTCCCCAATTAGCTGTTCACTCGTTAGCCCTTTCTTAATGAATGATTATTCCTTCTCTAAAAACCACCTCCCTGATAGATCTGGCGGCCTGTTCCTTCACAAATGGTGGGATTTGCACTGCCTTATTACTGTTCTACAATTTTAATCCACCCAGTTTCAAAGGAGGTAATAATTAGAGACACAAAGACTTCAGAAATCAACCAATCTCTCTCTCTCTTTTTAAACCTGACCTCCAGGGTAGAATGCCTCAGCTGTTTATTAAGGTTGCCAGCCTCCAGGAGGGGCCTGGAGATCTCCTGGAATTTTAGCCGATCTCCAGACTACGGAGAGCAGAAGGAAACGGTCGCGTCGGAGGGGGTGTGTGGAAAGTGCCGTCAAGTTGCAGCTGATTTACGGTGACCCTGTATGGTTTTCAAGGCAAGCGACATTCAGAGGTGGGTTTGCCATTGCCTGCCTCTGCATAGCAACCCTGCATTTCCTGGGTGGTCTCCCATCCAAGTACTGACTTGGGCTGACCCTGCTTAGCTTCTGAGATCAGATGAGATCGGGCTATCCTGGGCCACCTAGGTCAAGGCAAGAGACAAACAGAGGTGGTTTTGCCATTGCCTGCCTCTGCGTAGCAACCCTGGATTTCCTTGGAGGTCTCCCATCCAATTACTAACCAGGACCAACCCTGCTTAGCTTTAGGGTTGCCAGGTCCCCATGGATGGGGGTAGGGTTGCCAGATCCAAGTTGGGAAACACCTGAAGATCTGAGGATGGAGCCTGGGGAGGACAGGGACCTCAGTGGGGTGCAATGCCATTGGCACAAGAGTCCACCCTCCAAAGCGTCCATCTTCTCTAGGGGAACTGATCTTTGCCGTCTGGAGATGAGTTTTAATTCCAGAGCATTACTTGCCCCAGACCGAGAGTCCCTATCTATACCTTGTGGCTAATAGCCACTGATGGACCTCTGCTCCATATGTTTATCTAATTCCCTCTCGAAGCCATCCATGCTTGTAGCCGCCACCACCTCCTGTGGCAGTGAATTCCACATGTTAATCACTCTTTGGGTGAAGAAGGACTTCCTTTTATGCATTCTAACCCGACTGCTCAGCAATTTCACAGAGTGCCCATGAGTTCTTGTATTGTGAGAAAGGGAGAAAAGTACCTCTTTCTCTACCTGCTCTATCCCATGCATAATCTCGTAAACCTCGATCATGTCACCCCTCAGCCGTCGTTTCTCCAAGCTAAAGAACCCCAAGCGCTTCAACCTTTCTTCATATGGGAAAGTGTTCCAACCCTTTTATCATCCTAGTTGCCCTTTTCTGCACTTTTTCCAATGTTTGGTGTACAGTTTGGTGTAGTGGTTAAGTGCGTGGACTCTAATCTGGGAGGACCAGGTTCATAGGCGTAGAGTACGGGGGGGCTTGAGGGCTTGAGCCACCCCCAAAATCTCCCGGGGCGGGGGCTCAGCCACCCCTGGGAAAACGGAGTGCCTGCCGCCGCGCCTCCCCAGGTCCTTCCGAGGCCCGGCGGCCACTGCTGGAGAGGGAGAGGGAAGGGGTGGCGGGGGGGAGGCACCGGCAGCAGCAGCTGGCAGGCCTCGGAAGGGCCCAGGGAGGCGGGGTGGTTTCCCGGAGGGGGGGGGAGAACATCATCCCAGCGAGCGCGCGTGCAAAGCGCGCACGCTAAGGAGCCCCCCCCGGATTTCCAAAACTCTACGCCCCTGACCAGGTTTGATTCTGCACGCCTCCACTTGCACCTGCTGGATGATCTCGGGCAAGCCATAGTTCTGGCACAGCTGTTCTTGAAAAAGAGCAGTTTCTGTCAGAGCTCTCTCAGCCCCACCTACCTCATAGGGTGTCTGTTGTGGCGAGGGGGAGGGAAAGGAGATTGTAAGCTGCTCTGAGACTCTGAGTGGAGGGTGGGGTATAAATCCAACCTCCTCCTCCTCCTGAGGTGTGGTGACCAGTACTGTTCATGGCTGAAGCTCATTCAAGACGGCAAACTCACTGAGTTTTGTGCAAAGCAGAGGGAAGGAGAACCTGTTTTTCCCCCACCATAAATCCTTCCCGGCCTTCATTTACCCCTGCCGTCCTCTCCCTTCCTCGTCCATCCTCATTAAAAACAAAATCGCAAACGTCAGCAAGAACAAATGTCAGGGTCTGAAGGAGGCATGCAAATGGAAGAAGGAAGGAGAAAAAGCAATGTGGCGACCAGGAGGAGAGGGTGCCAGCGAAACTTTACAAGGAGACGTGTGGCGTTGGCGGAAGAGGAAGGGGCGTTGTGGGCGGAGGACACGACAAAATGCTCGCCCATACAGATGTCAAGGGACCTGCTGGGAGATCAGCCCCATGGTTTATGCGCCCATAAACTTCTGTGCTAACAAAACCCATTATTCCAGACAGGATAAAATGTGGACTCTGACAGCTACTCCTATATTTTCTGGCGACCAGCTGTTGTGAGCAATCATCAGGCAGACGTAGCCCCAGTGAGAGGATCAGGGAAACATCCTAAACTGGAAGAAAACCCATAGAATGGGATTTATTGCCAAGGGGAGTCGTGAAACCTGCTGGCTGGAGGTGCGAAAGAGGAGCATTTTTGATCTGGGGTGGTTTCTATCTTGAGGGCTTTGGAGGTCCCTGCAGCAGCTTCCAAATTACTCTATAACAGAGATCCCCAACCCGGCGCCCTTGGGTACTGTGGGACCTGCCAACAGTTTGGAGTAGTGGTTAGGAGGGTTGTATGTGGGTCGGAGGTATCATATAGTTTTCTGCCATATACTGGATCAGAGGGAACCATGTACGGACAAATGTTGAGTTTGAATTCACCTTCCTGCAAAATATGTCTTCAGTGGTTTCCGCTATCTTATCCATCACGAAGTGGTCCCAGCATTTGGTTTTCCACATTATTAAGTCTGGGGGGGGGGGGGGGGGGTTAGAGGACTTCCATGTTGCTGCGATGGTCAATTTTGCATCAGAGCCCTGCGGGACTTTCTACAGTTCCGCAGGGCCTGTAAAACGGAGCTCTTCCACCAGGCTTCCGATTAGGAGCCGCCACGGATGAACATGCCCTGGAACATCTCTTGGCCTGAGATCACGTCGGATGTTGCTTCCATCCAGGGCTTTTTCTTGTAGAAAAAGCCCAGCAAGAACTCATTAGCATAACAGGCCACTCCCAACAGCAGAAACTCATTAGGATACTAGGCCACACCCCTGACAGCACAGCTCATTAGCATATTAGGCGGGGGGCTGGGAAAGCACAGGGCAGGCACGGAAGCTGGCCTCTCCCCCCCCCCAAGCTTCTCTGCCCCATTTCAGCATCACCTTCAGGGGTCTTTTCGAGCAAGAGCTCGGGGGAGCGCAGCTCCGGGAGTTGGGGCCAGCCCCCCTCCATGGGGGAATGCCTGCTTGTGTCATGGCTGCAGCAAAATGACCCCGTCCCCTGGAAAGGTCCTGGTTCCTCCGACCAGCCTTCTGAAGCTATCCTCCCAGAATAGTGGTATTTCTGAGGCTCGGATTAGTAGCTGTCCCCTCTCTGCCAGCTCTTTCTTTCTCTCTCTCTCTCTCTCTCCTTTCTTTCTTGCCTTCTGACATACTTCCGGTGATGTCATGGGGTGTGGCATATGCAAATAATTATGCTAATGAGTTATGCTAATGAGCTCCTGCACCTCTTTTTCTATGAAATGACCCCGATCACCTTTCTAGTCTACCCCCCCCCCCCCGAACCAGACAGCCGGGGAAAGTTCCCAGGAACTTCAGCATCGCCTTTCTAGTCTCCTACTCCCCCCTCCGAAAGATCGGGAAGGGAAGCTGGCATGTTTGCCTGGCTGCCCTCGGTCTCCCCAGCCTGTCCGCTAAGGCGTACAGGCTGGGGAGACTGAGGGCAGCCAGGCAAACATGCCCTGTTCCTTCCCTGAGCCTCTCCACTTTTGCAGAGAGACTCGGGGAAGTGCAGGGGAGGGTAGCATGGGTAAATGCCTTTCTCTCCCTCCCCCAGATCGGGGAGGGAAAGAAAGGCATTTTCAACGTGTCTGGGTTCCCCCTCCTGATCTTCTCGTACCTGGAGAAGATCGGGAGGGGAACCCAGGCATTTCTGCATGCCTGCCCTCTTCCCCCAGTCTGTCCGCTGTGGCAGACAGGCTGGGGAAAGGAAGGCAGGCATGCACACCTGCCCCTTTCTTCCCTGAGCCTCTCAGCTATTGCGGAAAGACTTGGGGAAGTGGGGGGGGCATGGTTAAATGCCTTTCTCTCCCTCCCCCAGATCAGGGAGGGAAAGAACGGCATTTTCAAAGTGCCTCAGTTCTCTGCCTGCCCTTTTCCAGCTGGGACATGTCAGCTAGAGAAGGGAAGGCAGAGAGAGGCTTTTCCTTGTCAATTTCACTCTCAGCTGACTGGCAGGGCGTGAAATTGACAAGGAAATCCCAGATGGGCTCCCCAGGGGGAAAGTGGGCATTTTAACATGCCGCCTTTCCCTCTTGCGTGTAACGTGGGGAGGGCAGAGTGCTCTGTAGCCAGGCAATGCCAGAGGTTTTGGTTGTAGGCGTGGCCAACTCAGGAGTCAGCCGGAACTCCGTTCCGGTGCGTTCCTGCCCCGCAAAAGCCCTGCTTCCATCTTCGGGTGTGCTTCCATACCACCATCATTTGTCTGTTCTAATTTGCTTCTTGTTGTGCTTTTATTCTGTACTGTAATCTTTTAATGGTTTCAGCTCTGTATTGTTCCGAACATTTTAATCTCGTTAGCCGCCTTGAGCCAGCGTGTCTCGCAAGGCGGGACACAAATTGAAACTGTAAATAAAAAATAAATAAAATGAGGAAATCGGGGGGGGGGGCCACCCCAGCTGCACCTGCTACTCCACTGTGACATCAAGTCCTCCTCTAGTCCTTTTGATTGGAAAGATTCGATTCCGGGCGGCTTTTCTATGTAAGCCAGTGATGGGGGGGGGGGGGGAATCTCCGACTCTCTCTGTTTTGCAATTTTATTTTATTGCATTGCATTTTTAAAAAGCCAATTTCTTTTTTGGCTGGGGGGAAAAAAGACAAAAATAAGACTGATGCTTCCCTGCCTGTGCCGGGGATCATTTTGGAACACACAAAATATCAGCGATAATTACAGTACAACAAATGACATAGTGTAAGAAACGGTACGCAACACAGAAGAATGCCAAAAGTTTAAGAAAAGTCCAATAGCCTATCATAACAAGAAAAGCAGGTGTGTTTACATGAAATACCATTCAAAAGGACTGAACATGATGTCTACATTTGATTACCAAAATAAAACAATTGCATAACTTCCACAAAGAAGAAGAAGAAAAAGAGATTGGATTTATACCCCGCCCTTCAGTTGGGAGTCTCAGAACAGTTTACAAACTCCTTTCCCTCCCCCTCCCCACAACAGACACCCTGTGAGGTAGGTGGGGCTGAGAGAGCTCTTTCCCAAGCTGTCCTTGAGAGAATAGCTGGTACAGAGCTATGGCTTGCCCAAGGTCATCCAGCAGGTGCAAGTGGAGGAGTGGGGAATCAAACCTGGTTCTCCCAGATTAGAGTCCACGCACTTAACCACGACACCAAACTGGCTCTCACAACAGCCTGGCTTTTATCCTCACAACAGCCCTGTGGAGAACGCTAGGCTGAAAGCATGTTGATTGGCCAGAGGTCACCCAGCCAGCTTCCATGGCAGAGTGGGGACTCAAATAATAATAAGAGAAGAGATTGGATTTATACCCCGCCCTTCACTAGCCAAGGGAGTCTCAGAGCAGCTTACAAACTCCTTTCCCTTCCCCTCCCCACAACAGACACCCTGGGAGGTAGGTGGGGCTGAGAGAGCTCTGAGACAACTGCCCCTTTTCAAGAACAGCTCTGACAGAACTATGGCTTGCCCAAGGTCACCCAGCAGGTGCAAGTGGAGGAGCGGGGGAATCAAACCCGGTTATCGCAGATTAGAGTCTGCGCACTCAACCACTACACCAAACAGATATTATATCTTCCAAGTATCTTCCACAAGTAAGATGAAGACGCAGAAGATGTAAGAAGATGTTTTGTGCAGTCTTCTTCCAAATACTGATAACTATATTACTTATAAAGAATTCTTCAGTGCAAATATTGCAGGGGAAGTCTCCAGAATATGAACAAAAGCTGTCATTGACGGGCTGCCGATCAATAGGAGGACACAGCCTCAAAATGTCGGCTTGCCTTCTGGCATTCTTCCACGTTGTGTACAGTTTCTTATGCAATGTTATTTTGGAACACCCACGTGCATCTTACTTTCTTAAAAAAAAAACACAATTTCTTTAAAAAAAATTTGTCTGAGGGGGCATTGCCCCCAAATGCCCCACCCCAGTGGCTACGGGCCTGTTCCCGGCCCTATCCCCCCATGCTTCCTGGGTCCCCCCCCCCTCAACTTACACAGCATCTTGGTCACCTGCCTCCTCCGGAGGGTCTTCTGCTGGAGACGGACGTTGTGGTAGTCGCAGAGGCCCCCAGACTTGGCCTCCAGAGCCTCGAGCATCTTCTCCTTCCGCAGCTGCAGGCCGATGAGCAGATAGAGGATGCTGATGATGCCCATCGGGATGAAGAAGAAGATGATAGTGGTGACCTGGATGATGAGGTTGTACATCAGGCGCGACTTCACCAGGGTGCAGGTGGCCGAGTCCGGGACCACCCCCCAGCCGGGCACGTAGAGGGTCTGGATCCCGTGCAGGCTGGCGTTGGGGATCGAGCAGATGACCGAGAGGGTCCAGACGGTGACGATGACCCTCTTGGCGTGGGTCTTGGTCACCACGTACTTGGCCTTGAGGGGGTGGACCACGGCAATGTACCGCTCCACGCTGAGCGCCGTGACGTTGAGGATGGAGGCGAAGCAGACCGCCTCGAAGAGGAGGGTCTTGAAGCAGCAGCCGCCAGCGCCCAGGAGGAAAGGGTAGTTGCTCCACATCTCGTACAGCTCCAGCGGCATCCCCAGCAAGAGCACCAGCAGGTCCGAGACGGCCAAGCTGAACAGGTAGTAGTTGGTGGGTGTCCTCATGAAGCGGTGCTGGACAATGACCAGGCAGGTCAAGGTGTTGCCCACAGCGCCGACCACGAAGATCAGAAGGTACGTGGTGCAGACAGGGACAAAGAAGCCTGACCGGCGGGGACCCAGGTACCTGATCCGGAGCTGTTCAGCGGTCATGTTCAAGTCCTCCGGATCGAAGACGCTCACTCTTGCCTCCTGGCCACTGCTGTTGCCGCACGGATCCTGGTAAGCCAGCGTCCCGAGCAGCTCAAGGCCAGGAGTCTTTAACTCCAGGTTGGAACAATTGGCAGAAGAATACATGGTCGTGGGCTGGAAAGAGAGGAAAGCAGGTCACCAAGCTGGATTAGCAGTGAACGTAAGTATGTAGAATCCTAGAGTTGGAAGGTCATCTAGTCCAACCCCCAAGGGTCATCTAGTCCAACCCCCAAGTGCTGCCTCTCTCTATTGAAGCCGGGACGGTCTACTCAGACTGCCAGCCACTCTCCAGGGTCTCAGGCTGAGGTCTTTCCCATCCCATAGCATACTGAATTCGTTTCAAGGTGCTGGTTCTTACCTTTAAAGCCCTTTATGGTCAGGGGCCTACATACCTGAGGGATCACCTTTCGCATGTTCCCCAGAGAGCACTGCGTTCAGGGTCCCAAAACCATCTGGCCCTCTTGGGTCCCAAGGATGCCAGGCTGGCTTCGACTAGGGCCAGGGCCTTCTCAGTGGCGGCTCCGCGCTGGTGGAACAAGCTCCCAAAAGACATTAGGGCCCTGCAGGAACTTCTACAGTTCCACAGGGCTTGAAAGACAGAGCTCTTCCACCAGGCCTTCGATTAAGGAAGAAGAAGAAGAAGAGTTTGGATTTATATCCCGCCCTTCACTCACTTGGAGTCTCAGAGCGGCTTACAAACTCCTTTTCCCTTCCCCTCCCCACAACAGGCACCCTGTGAGGTAGGTGGGGCTGAGAGAGCTCTTTCCCAAGCTGTCCTTGAGGGAACAGCTGGTACAGAGCTATGGCTTGTCCAAGGTCATCCAGCCAGGTGCAAGTGGAGGAGTGGGGAATCAAACCCGGTTCTCCCAGATTAGAGTCCGCGCACTTAACCACTACAACAAACTGGCTCTCAGCTAATAAGCTTAAGACCCCGCGCTCTAATACCAGCACCAGCAGCCTGTGCTTCGCCAGCATGAACCAGACTGAGATGCCAGTCCTAACACCAACGCTGACTGCACGCCTCATCACTGTTCCCTCTAAGCTGAGTTAGTGTGTGAGCTAGCTCACAGTGTTTTAGCCTCCGGCTCGTACACGCTGTTGTCTTAGCTCAGGAAGGATGACTGCAGAGCCTACTCATTTACGCCGCAGCCAAATCGCTCGCTCACAACTTTCATGCCGGTAGCTCACACAGTAGAATTTTCGCTCACAAGACTCCACAGCTTAGAGGGAGCATCGCTCCTCGTTATGACTGATTGCTACCAGTGCCGTGCCACTGTTATACAAATTGGTTACCAGCACTTTACGATGGGTTTTATCAGGGGTCATTTTGTAGAAAAAGAGGTGCAGGAGCTCATTAGCATAACTTATTAGCATAACTCATTAGCATAACTCATTTGCATATACCACACCCCCTAACATACCGGAAATGTGTCAGAAGGCAACACCCACCCCTCAGGCTCCACTCCACAGGTGAGTGAAACTGACCTGCTCTTCCTCCATTCCCTTCCCCATCCAATACTTTGTGCAATAAAAATAAGCATCAAGAACACACCCTCATTCTCTTCCTGCTCCCTTGAAACCACCAGGTTTCAAGTAGACTTGAGATACCCAGGACATGTGCACCACCCATCCCTTCCTCTTCCCCTCCCCACAACAAGACACCCTGTGAGGTAGGTGGGGCTGAGAGAGGTATTTTGAGAACTGCTCATGAGAGAACAGCTCTGAGAGAACTTGTGACTGGCCCAAGGTCACACCAGCAGCTGCATGTGGAGGAGTGGGGAATCAAACCCGGTTCTCCCAGATTAGAGTCCAACTGCTGACCACTACACCAAACTGATGGGGTGGAAGTTGCTGAAGGGTTGGTGAAATTTCTCCAGTACTTATGTGCCATGTGCCCAGATAAAAAATGGTATACTTAGAAAATGTATATGCCACTTTGAGCAAGTCTCTGGGAAAGCAGCACACAGTCATAAAAGGAACAATGATAAAATTATCAATATTAAAACAAAACATTAAAAACAATGAAGACCCTAGCAGGGCTTTCCCCGGGGCGCTGCGCCTCTGCACTGCTCAGGGAAGCCGAGGAGGGGGCGGGGCTTGGTCATGTGCCCGCCCCCTGGGCTCCTCACTCCCGGAGCTGCGCTCCTGTGCGCTCCCACTCCAACGGACCCCTGGATTTTATATTCATATTCATATTGTTCTGTTTTTACCTGTTTTAATACTTTTATGCAAGCCGCCCTGAGCCTGCTTCGGCGGGGAGGGCGGGGTATAAATCGAATGAATGAATGAATGCATGCATCTCTTCCTACCTGATCATTTTAGCTAAAGATGCCAGGAGCCATCCAAGTCAGGGCTCCATTTGCACCACCGGCTCATAATGACCGCGTTCCGTCAAGTCACAACAGACTCCTCCTGGCCAACCCACAGCCGTGGGGTTTTCAAGGCAAGAGGGGAGCAATGGTGGCTTGCCTCTACTGACAAACGTTCTGACAAACGCTGATTAAAAATGCCAAACAAGTCTGCAAGTCTTTGAGAACCATCATCAGGCAGAAACATAAAGTGAGAAAGACCGACAAGATTTCCTGGGGTACAAGCTTTCAAGAGTCAAGGCTCCCACCGACGTAACAGCAGGGGTCATTTCGAGGGGGAACAAGCAGGAACGGCGTTCCGGGAGTAACAAGCCCAGGGAGTGCCTCTGGCCAGGTGCTGCCTTAAACAGAAGCCTCCCCCAGCAGAGGGTGTGGCTAGCAGCTATTCAAATGCACCCAGGCACTCGGTTTGCAGTCAAACAATAGCCTTTTCTCACCCTATTTCAAAAAGCCGGCACTCTGCAACAACTCAAAACTCACTCACACACTTCCAAACAGTCCCCACACACAGTCCCCTCAGCTAAACCACCTCAGCTGAAAGAAAATAAGAAAACACTCACCCCTCTTGCAGCTTTCTCCTGCTGCCTTCCAGAGCTCAGCTGATTAGCTCTGGCCAGGTGGAGCCTTAAATAGAAGCCTCCCCCAGCGGAGGGTGTGGCTAGCAGCTATTCAAATGCGCCCAGGCACTCAATTTGCAGTCAAACAATGGCCCTTTCTCACCCTCTCTCAAGCAGCCAGCACTCTGCAACAACTCACTCACACACTTCCAAACACAGTCCCCACGCTCAGTACCCTCAGCTAAATCACCAGCAGTTGCACGAGTAGGAGTGGGGAATCAAACCCGGCTCTCCCAAATTAGAGTCCGCGCTCCTAACCACTGCACCAAACTGGCTCTCTGAAGGTTTCTAGGGAAGTCAAACTTCACCTCTCTAGAGAGGCGAGGGGTGGAAGGTACATTTTAACAGTCTGCTCAGAGGGACGAGAAGCAGCCCAGCTCCAGAAACTCATCTGCCGTGATAACAAATAAACCCAGTTATCACAGCCGCTCAAAATTGCCAAGCCGGCATGTGCCGATAAATACATAATGGGCGAAATTGCTTCTTTCTAGGTTGCTGTTTTTTGCAAGCTTGGACAGGCTTAGCAGTATTATTGAGCCGGTTCGCTGGCAAGGTGGGATATAAATATAATAAATAAATAAATAAATAATAATAATTGTTGTTGTTGTTATTATTATTATTATTTAGATTTCTGAATCGCCCAACCTGGCCAGTGGGCTCTGGGCAATTTCCAGCATTAAAACAGATAAAATACAAACAACGTGATAAAATTATTACAACGCTCTAATAAAAGAACCAGTCCAGATGATCAGTCCCTCTTTTGCAGCAGGGCAGGGCAGGGGACGCGGGACCAGAAGTAAAAAAGGAGGGTGCCCGTTGTAACCGTTGCTGTCCTCGGGGCTATTTTCGGGCAGGAACGCACAGGAACAGAGTTCTGGCTGGCTCCTGAGTTGGCCACGCTGCCCTCCCCACGTTACACACAAGAGGGAAAGGCGGCATGTCAAAATGCCCTCTTTCCCTCTGGGGAGCCCATCTGGGATTTCCTTGTCAATTTCACTCCCCCCCCCCCAGTCAGCTGAGAGTGAAACTGACAAGGAAAAGCCTCTCTCTGCCTCCCCTTCTCTAGCTGACATGTCGCAGCTGGAAAAGGGCAGGCAGGGGACCCAGGCACGTCGGAAATGCCTTTCTTTCCCTCCCCGATCTGGGGGAGGGAGAGAAAGGCATTTACCCATGCTACCCTCCCCTGCACTTCCCCGAGTCTCTCTGCAAAAGTGGAGAGGCTCAGGGAAGGAACAGGGCATGTTTGCCTGGCTGCCCTCAGTCTCCCCAGCCTGTACGCCTTAGCGGACAGGCTGGGGAGATTGAGGGCAGCCAGGCAAACATGCCTGCTTCCCTTCCCGATCTTTCGGAGGGGGGAGTAGGAGACTAGAAAGGCGATGCTGAAGTTCCTGGGATCTTTCCGGTCCCAGGAACTTCAGCACTGCCTTTCCACGGCCGTCTGGGGGCGGGGTGGGATAGGAGACTAGAAAGGCGATGCTGAAGTGGGGTGGAGAAGCTCGGGGGGGGGGGGAGAGGCAAGCTTCCATGCCTGCCCTGTGCTTTCCCAGCCCCCCTGCCTAATATTTATTTATTTATTTATTTATTTATTTATTAATCTAAATTATATCCCGCCTAACCACCATAATATGCTAATAGGCGGCACTGTCAGGGGTGTGGCCTAATATGCGAATGAGTTCCTGCTGGGCTTTTTCTCCAAAAAACTCCCTGCAATTGGCCACCCACTTTCCCGCATGGCTACCAATCACTTTCGAAGCCAGATCCTCGCACATTTAAAAACTGCATTTCTGTCTTTCACATTTGCCCACCAAGAGAAGGGGGGGGGGCTCAAAACGAGTGCCCGGCAGAGCACTTATGGGGTGAGATCTGCCCCACTTTCTCACTCACTAACATTTTCTAATCCAGCTTTATTCAGGAGGAAAGGCTTTAAATTTGACTGATGTCTGCAGCACAAGGAGGGAACCCCTCCGTCACGAGGGATTGGGCTGTTTGGGCTCCATGTATTAGACAGGATGCAGGGCTTTTTTTGTAGAAAAAGCCCAGCAGGAACTCGTTAGCATAATAGGCCACACCCAACAGCAGAAGCTCATTAGCATTTTAAGCCACACCCCTGGCAGCACAGTTTATTAGCATATTAGGCCACACCCCCGTGTTACCAGAAGAGTGGCCATCCAGCCACACCCGCCTTTTGCTTCTTATTCTGTTTACCTTGTTTGCTGTCAAAACCCAGGGCTTTTTTTGGAGCAGGAATTAATTGGCATGTTAGGCCACATACCCCTAATGCAGCCAATCCCAATGAGTTTCTGCTGTTGGGTGTGGCCTATTATGCTAATGAGTTCCTGCTGGGTGTGGCCAACTCAGGAGCCAGCCGGAACTCCGTTCCTGGGCGTTCCTGCCCAAAAATAGCCCTGACAGGATGTATTGGGTGAGTATTCTCTTCTAAATACTGGTAATGCCGGTATGTAAATTTTGGATGTACTAATGATGGTGGGTGTGAGTAGTACTATGGTTATGTTGTTTTATAGTTCCAACAGTAAACCAGATTTGAAGAAGTTTTCGAAACACGAGGCTTACTTGGGAGATGCGTCTCCTTGGTGGTGCTTGCATGAGATCCACCTCCTTGAACATTGTCTACGTGCCACAGCTCCTAATCAAGTCTTTTTGGAAGCCTGTCTCAGCCTTATATAGTAAATAGGAGTAAGGCCCATTATGGGAAGAAATACAAGGGGCTCTAGAAGGAAGCTCCGGGGGAGTGTGGCGGCTGCGGCTGGTGGGGCGGCAGAGGGAAGGGGGAAACAGAGGGAGGCGAGGCGTGTTTATTTTCCTCTGCTTTGCGATAAGGCAGGGCTGTCTCAAGTCCTTCCGCTGCCCCAAGTGGGCAGTATGGGAGGACAGCCTCATGGTAACAGCTATGGGTTCCCTCCACACCTGGCTTATGTTGATTTGGGGCTAAGCAGTGGCAGCTAAGATAGAAAAGCCTCACCTCCTAGGCCAGGGGTGGGCAAATGGCGGCCCGCGGGCCACATGCGGCCCGCCACAGAGCTTTTTGCGGCCCGCCAAGACATGAAGATTAACAAGAGTAAATATAGATGCTCTTTGACAGACATTAACTTGCAGGCTGTGATGAGAATCTCAACAAGAAATCTCACTCCTGATTTCAAAAAAATTGTAGAAAAGTGTGATAGGGTACACTTGTCTCATTAAACTGATTCTAAAATTAAATGTGCTTGCAGCTATGGATGATATGAAATTAGCACAATAAATAAATTGAATAAAACCACCACTATTTTATTTAATTTATATTTATTGATTTTAATGATACAATTTATACCTTTTCTGAAATGCAAAGTTAAGTAATGAATGCAATCATTTTAAAAGGGGCAGCCCTCTGCTAACCTCCGCTCCCACAAAGTGGCCCCCGAGCCAAAACAATTGCCCACCCCTGTCCTAGGCCATGTCTTCTGGGTTCCGAGGGTCTGGAAAGCGGTTCCACAGCCAGTTACAGGGTTGCCAACTCTGGGTTTATTTATTATTTATTTCTTTGAACTTGCATCCCGCCTAGCCAACACACGCCGGCTCTAGGCGGCTAACAGCATAAAATCAGCAACATACAAAGGTTGGGAAATACCTGTAGATTTGAGGGGTGGAGCCTGGGGAGGGCGGGGTTTGGGGTCCGGAGGGACTTTAGCAGGGTCTAATGCCATAGACTCAACTGTCCCAAGCAGCCATTGTCTCCACGAGAACTGATCTTGGTCATCTGGAGATCAGTTGTAATAGCTGGGGAATCTTCTGTCAGGGATGTGGCTGCGGAACACGTTGATTGGCAACTCCTGTGACCATTGAAGGGAAGATTGGGAGATATATTTTACCTCAGGACACATTCAACAACTCCCAGTAGCAACAGCAAACTGTTTAGAATGTTAGATGCAAAGGCCAATCAGACCACATATGCAAATGGCCTCAGTGTTCCGACTGGCTATGGGGGGGGGGGGGGGAAGGGAACAGCAAACAGTTTAGAATGTTGGAGGCGAGACTCAGGCAACATAGCCAGTGGATAGGGACAGCTTCTGAGTGACACATCATGGAGCCAACTGATTTAAATACGTGTGGAATGTTCAGAATGTGCCACCCCACTCCTGAATTATACATAATAAGGACTGACGGACATTCAGTCTTTAATTATTTGCTTTTGGAACTTACCGTTTATGCTTATTATACAAGCTTATGATACGAGCACAAAAAAAAATAGAACTTGCATAAATTATTGTGTGCCTTGGGAGCACAGTAAAAACAGCACCTGGTTACTTTAAATTCTGTTGAGTGCCTGCATGCGCTAATTCGTGCATCTTAGCCGTTATGTTTACATAATATAAAAGGTGACAATGTTAGGCTATAAATATAAGTGGGTTATTTAATTTATTATAGTCTGTGATAAGAACATAAAAACATAAGAAAAGCCAATGTTGGATCAGGCCAATGGCCCATCCTGTCCAACACTCTGTCACACAGTGGCCAAAAACACCAGGTGCCCTCAGGAGATCCACCAGTGGGGCCAGGAGGACACTAGAAGCCCTCCCACTGTTGCCCCTCCCCAAACACCAAGATTACAGAGCATCACCTGCCCCACACTGAGAGTTCCTATCTATACTTCGTGGCTAATAGCCACTGATGGACCTCTGCTCCATATGTTTATCTAATTCCCTCTTGAAGCCGTTCATGCTTGTAGCCGCCACCACCTCCTGTGGTTTATCTCAGTTTATGGTTTATCTTGGCATTCTACCTTCCCTTTTTGCTTTATACATACTGGGAGTCTTCTCTTGTTAGCTTTGCATATGACACAGAAGAGACAAAAGAAGGTTGGAACGCAACGGGCCATCCGCTTTCCTGCATGGCTGCCAATCAGTTTCAAAGTCAGATCCTAGCACATTTAAAAACTGCATTTCTGTCTTTCACATCTGCTCCCCAAGAGAAGGACGGGAGCTCAAAATGAGTGCCGAACAGGGCACTTATGGGGCAAGGTCTGCCCCACTTCCTTACTAACACCTTCCAATCCAGCTTTATTCAGGCTTTCCTCCCAGCCCATAGCCAGTCTGCTGTAGTGGTTAAGAGCGGCAGAGTCTAATCTGGGAGAACCAGGTTTGATTCCCCACTCTGCCTCCACATGCAGCTGCTGGTGTAACCTTGGGTCAGTCACAAGTTCTCTCAGTGCTGTTCTCTCAGGGGCAGTCCTCGAAAGAGCTCACTCAGCCCCGCCTACCCCACAGGGTGTCTGTTGTGGGGAGGGGAAGGGAAAGGAGATTGTAAACCACTCTGAGACTCCTTCAGGTAGTGAAGGGTGGGGTATAAATCCAATCTCTTCTGTTTTACAGTCAGAGTTGTGCAAGAGTGGAATCAGGTGCCTGGGGAGGTGGTAAGCTTCCCCTCCCTGGCAGTCTTTAAGCAGCAGCTGGACAGACACTTGTCAGGGATGCTCTAGGTTGATCCTGCCTTGAGCAGGGGGTTGGACTAGATGACCTCTATGGTCCCCTTCCAACTCTGTGATTCTATGTTTCCTTCCCTTAATGAACACACTGGGGGGAATCTTGCAGCTCACCTTTTCCCCGGCACAAGGCGCTTTCCTCTGATGAGCAAGGAACAGGAAGGAGCGGGATAAGCGCGGCAGTAAGAAGAAGAAGAGATTGGATTTATACCCTGCCCTTCACTACCCGAAGGAGTCTCAGAGCGGCTTACAAACTCCTTTCCCTTCCCCTCCCCACAACAGGCACTCTGTGAGGTAGGCGGGGCCGGGAGCGCTCTGTCGAGGAATGCTCCTGAAAGAGCAGCTCTGAGAGAACTTGTGACTGACCCAAGGTCACACTGGCAGCTGCATGTGGAGGAGTGGGGAATTAAACCCGGTTCTCCCAGATTAGCATCCGCGCTCCTAACTACACCAAACAGCCAAGGGTTGCAAAAGCTCTGCCTCCCGAGCTTGAGAGACGGAGACACCTTGAAACGCAAGCTGGGTTTTGAACTTATGGAGCAACCCCGTTTAGGTGCCACTGAAAGACACACAGGGAGCTAATGTGGGAAAGAGAAACAGTGATGCTTCCAACTATCCAGCTGGGCTCGAGACTCTCCAGAGATTCTTATCTCGTCTCACGCAAAAAATAAAATAAAATGAGGGGAGCGACTCTCGGCCAGATCGCGGTTATCACTTATGTTGTCCATAGGTCACTGGGCCTATTTACCTTGAATACGAATGAGTCTGGAGAGAAACCGCAGACGTCTCGTGTTTCATTTAGATTCGAGTCCAGTTGCACCGCAGAGACCAATAAGAGTTTCAGGATATAAGCTTTCAAGAGTCTTTGACTCTTCTCGTGCCCTGAAACTCAAGCTGGTCTCTGAGGCGCGATTGGACTAGAATCTGACTTTGACTGCAGAGGGATACGGCTAACTTGGATTTCATGGCATTTTGGACCCCTGAAGCTAGATGCCTTATACTGAATCAGTCCATCAAGGTCAGCATTGCCCACTCAGACTGGCAGCAGCTCTCCGGGATCTCAAGCAGAGGTCTTTCATGTCACCTCCTGCCTGGTCCTTCTAACTGGAGATGCCGGGGATTGAACCTGGGACCTTCTGCATTCCGAGCAGATGGTCAACCACGGCCCCTCTCCAACATGAACACAGGAAGCTGCCTTCTACTTGAGAGCCACTTTGGTGTAGTGGTTAATTGCGCGGACTCTAATCTGGGAGAAGCAGGTTTGATTCCCCACTCCTCCACATGCAGCCGCTGGTGTGACCTTGGGTTGATTACCATTTTGGTTTGTTCTCCTTGGTTCTCTCAAGCCATTTGTTGCTAGGGCAGAAATCAGTTCCCTTGGTGTAGTGCCAGCTTGGTGTAGTGGTTAAGAGCAGCAGACTCTAATCTGGAGAACTGGGTTTGATTCCCCACTCCTCCTCCACATGAGCTGGGCAACCTTGGGTCAGTCGCAAGTTCTCTCAGAGCTGTTCTCTCGAGAGCAGTTCTTGAAAGAGCTCTCTCAGCCCCACCTGCCTCACAGGATGTCTGTTGTGGGGAGGGGAAGGGAAAGGAGATTGCAAGCCGCTTTGAGACTCCAAGTGACGGGCGGGGTATAAATCCAATCTCCTCCTCCTCTTCTAGCAAATGTCCTGCTGTTGGTTGTCCAGATGAACTGATTGGCCTCTGTGTGAGACAGATGGGATGCTGGACTGGATGGACTACTGGTCTGATCCAGGAGGGCTCTTCCGATGTTCTTAGGATACGTCTCTCAATGGCTATCAGCCCTGATAGCTAAGTAGAGCTTCCAAGTCCAGAGGCAGAATACCCCTGAATACTAATTGCTGCCTATATCCCCTGAATCTGGCCAGCTCTGGTTGGAAACGGGATGCTGGACTAAGCGGACTCTGGCTTCTTTCTCGCTCCCGGTGCCTTGCCGTACTCCAAAGTTTCAGCGGAGCATGTTTTCTCCCTTTGCGTAACTCTTGCCCACTGCTTTTCTTCTGAAACTTCCCCTTTGAGAAAAGGGCCGCTTCGGAGCCTGCCGGAGTCCCTCCCCGCCCCAAACCCACAGATCTCCCCAGCCCTGAGTTGGCAACCCCGTACCCTTTCCCTCCTCGTGGGAGCAACCTGATACTCCTCCCTTTCTCCTGCACTCACACTGGCTGGATTTAACCTTTCCAAACTGTTTAAACTAAAAGAAAGGGGACGTTCCGGCAAGATTATTCTTTTCTCCCAGCAGATGTTTGCCATTCAAAAAAAAATAAATTAAAGAGTGCTTCTCTGTTTGATGGAGAGTCCTCAGCCGCTAAGGAAGCTAAACGACAAGCACTTTAGCACATCAAAGGATGTGAGCCTCAGCTGCTGGGAAGAAACTGGAGTTGCCAACTCTGGGCTGGCAAATTCCTGGAGACTTGGGATGGAGACCGGGGGGGTAGCTCATTGGGGGTAGAGTCCACCCTTCAGAGTCGCTGTTTTCTCCAGGGGAACTGATCTCGGTCGTTTGGAGATTAGTTGCAGTTCCAGGAAATCTCCAGACCTTGCCCAGAGGTTGGCAGCCCTAGGAGAAACCCATGGGGAAGGCTTATCCTTGGAGGACAATGGGACTCGCCAGAAAAAAGACAATAATGCTGGAAGTGGAAGGCAGCAGGGAAAGAGGAAGCCCCAACAGGAGATGGACGGACTCCATCAAGGAAGCCACAAAGGCCCTCAGTTTGCAAGACCTGAGCAAGGCTGTTAACAATAATAAGGATGTCTTGGAGGACATTAATTCATAGGCAAAGACAAATAATGTTAGGAAACGACAGTAATGCTAGGAGAAGTGGAAGGCAGCATGAAAAGAGGAAAGCCCAATCTGAGATGGACTGACTCAACCAAAGGAGCCATGGCCCTCAGTTGGCCAGATCTGAGCAAGGCTGTTAACAAGAGGATGTTTTGGAGGTCATTGATTCATAGGCAAACACAATAATATTAGGAAAAGACAATGTCAGAAGTGGAAGGCAGCAGGAAAAGAGGAAGATGCACTGGCTCAGTCAAGGAAGCCCCACGACCCGCAGTTTGCAAGCCCTCAGCAAGGCTGTTAACAAAAGGATGTTTTGGAGGTCATTAATTCATAGACAAAGATAATAATAGGAAAAGACAATCATGCTAGGAAAGGTGGAAGGCGGCAGGAAAAGAGGAAGATCCCAGATGAGATGGATCGACTCAATGAAGGAAGCCAGGGCCCTCAGTTTGCCAGACCTCAGCAAGGTTGTTAACAAAAGGACGTTTTGGAGGTCATTAATTCAAAGAGAAAGACAATAATAGGAAAAGACAATCATGCTAGGAAAAGTGGAAGGCAGCAGGAAAAGAGGAAGATCCCAGATGAGATGGATCGACTCAATGAAGGAAGCCAGGGTCCTCAGTTTGCCAGACCTGAGCAAGGCTATTAACAAGATGATGTTTTGGAGGGCGTTAATTCAGAGGCAAAGACAGTAATAGGAAAAGACAATCATGCTAGGAAAAGTGGAAGGCGGCAGGAAAAGAGGAAGATCCCAGATGAGATGGATCGACTCAATGAAGGAAGCCAGGGTCCTCAGTTTGCCAGACCTGAGCAAGGCTATTAACAAGATGATGTTTTGGAGGGCGTTAATTCAGAGGCAAAGACAGTAATAGGAAAAGACAATCATGCTAGGAAAAGCGGAAGGCAGCAGGAAAAGAGGAAGACTCATCAAGAGATGGGTGGACTTTGTTAAGGAAGCCATGCCTCTCAGTTTGCATGACCTGAGCAAGGCTGTTAACAGAAGGACATTTTGGAGGTCATTAATTCAGAGGCAAAGACAATAATAGGAAAAGACAATCATGCTAGGAAAAGTGGAAGGCAGCAGGAAAAGAGGAAGATCCCAGATGAGATGGATCGACTCAATGAAGGAAGCCAGGGCCCTCTGTTTGCCAGACCTGAGCAAGGCTATTCACAACAGGACATTTGGGAGAGCATTCATTCATAGGATCACTGCACAAAACACCCAGACACAAGCTTCTCCTCTCTTCCGACAAAGGTCCGTGTGCGAAGCAGGCTGCTGCACGCATAGCATCTGCATGCATAGCATCTGCTAGATCGGGACCACAATTCTGAGGCACATGCCAATCTGCGCATCTCAGTGCTGTCTAGTCACACAGCATCGTTCCGAGTGAGACAGACATTTTCAAAAACACAGCAGCACTGAGTCGCCTGCGCAGATCCACACTCCACCGATGCCTTCAGTTTAAAAGCTGCACATTTGGTAAGCCAAAGTGCATTATGCTTCAATACAGATTGTGTGCGGGGGCAGTTACGGTGCTCTGTCGCAGAGCAGACAACAGTCTTTTGCTCTTAAAAACCCCCCCCAAATAACAATAATTACGGCACGAAGCTGCAAACTCGTTTACAGCACACCTCTGACATTTAAACCACCTTATTACTACCATTCATTACACTCAGGCCGAGGAAACCTCGTTTCATTATCATAGTTTCACATCTCCGAACAGCCATCAATTTGATGAGCGCCTGTCAGTCCCATCTTTTCCCCGGCAAAAGCACTGTGATTTCCAATGCCTCGCAAGTGCTAGTCTGCTAATGTGTCTGAGGTACTGGGGTGACACATATCTGCAGAGATATGATTTCAGGCAATTAATTCATCACCGTTGTTTGCTTTTCTCCTCTGTGGTTTGTGGACCGTAAAAAACCCATAATGTTATTTCCTGGCAGGTTTTTTTGCCATTAATGCTACAAAAAAATCAACAAAACCAGTTTCTGGTATTATTATTATTTATTTATCTATTTATTTTCATTATTTATAGAACAGAGTCTTGAGTCCAGTGGCACCTTTAAGACCAATGAAGTTTAATTCTGGGTATAAGCTTTCGTGTGCACGCACACTTCGTCAGATACATTGGAACAGACTTCGGCAACCACTACATATAGCTAGAGAGGAAGGGGGTTAGTTGCCAGGATAGGCTAACTGGAGTCAAGATGCAGAAGTAACAGAGCGCTTTGTGCTGGCTAGGCAGGATATAAATTCAAATAAATAAATAGATAGATAGATAGATAGATAGATAGATAGATAGATAGATAGATAAGCAGGGCTTTTTTTCTGGGGGAACGCACCGGAATGGAGTTCCAGAACCTCTTTGACAAAATTAAGAACATAAGAGCACAAGAGAAGCCGATGTTGGATCAGGCCGAAGGCCCACCCAGTCCAACACTCTGTCACACAATGGCCAAAAACACCAGGTACCCTCAGGAGGTCCAGCAGTGGGGCCAGGACACTAGAAGCCCTCCCACGGTTGTCCCGCCCCCCCCAAGCACCAAAAATACAGAGCATCACTTGCCCCAGACTGAGAGTTCCCATCTATACCTTGTGGCTAACAGCCACCGATGGACCTCTGCTCCATATATTTATCCAATTCCCTCTTGAAGCCGTCCATGCTTGTAGCCGCCACCACCTCCTGTGGCAGTGAATTCCACGTGTTAATCACTCTTTGGGTGAAGAAGTTTTCAGTATATAGATCGAAAACTTCATTTCCGTCTTGAGAGTTCCGGCACCTCTTTTTTATTTTTTAAAGAAAATTTAAAAGCCCTGTCTATAAGTATAGCTAAGATTGAATTAAAAGCAGTTCGGAAAACCTGTGAATAGCAGATAATTCACAGATTTTACCAACTGCTTTAATCCAATCTTACCTATACTCGTCGCTCAGTAACCTATGCATCTTGACTCCAATTAGCTCTTCCTGGCAACTAACCCCTCCCCTCTCTAGCACGGTGGCTCAGTGGTTAAGACACTGAGCTGCAGACTGAAAGGTCGGTAGTTCAGCAGTTTGAGCCCCAAGTGCCGCATGACGGAGTGAGCTCCCAGCTCCTGCCAACCTAGCAGTTCAAAAGCAAGAAACTGCAAGTCAAAAATAGGTCCCGCTTCAGTGGGAAGATAACAGCGTTCCGTGCGCCTTGGAGTCTAGTCATGCCGGCCACATGACCATGGAGAAGTCTTCGGACAGCGCTGGCTCTTCGGCTTGGAAACAGAGATGAGTACCGCATCCCTAGAGTCGGATTCCACTGGCTTTCGAGCACGGGATACCTTTACCTTTACCTCTCTACCTAAATGTAACGTTTGGCAAAGTCTGTTTCAATGTACCTGAAGAAGTGTGCATGCACACGAAAGCTTGTGCCCAGAATTAAACTTCCTTAGTCTTAAAGGTTCCACTGGATTCAAACTTTGCTCAGGTATCTGAAGAAGCGTGCGTGCACATGGAAACTTGTACCTAGAATTAAACTTTGTGGGTCTTAAAGATGTAGGGCTGCCAAGTCAGCCCGGGGGGCGGGGGATCCCCCGCTAAAGGGGTTCCTGATCCGCCGGCCAAATGCGGATCCCCCGACGTCGTCCAGCAAGGACGACGTAATGATGTCACAGGAAGTGACGCAGGAAGTGACGCAGTAATGATGTCACAGGAAGTGACGCAGCACGTTGGGGGCGTGGCCAGGGCGACGCTCTGGCAATCGCCCCAAAACTCTATGATACCATAGAGTTTTGGGGCGATTGCCAGAGCATTGCCCTGGCCACGCCCCCAACGTGCTGCGTCACTTCCGGTGACGTCGATGGGCGCGCGCACCAGAAGAAACTCCCGGCGGCAGGAGGACTCCCCCCCCGCCGGTGAGTTTTCAATACTTGGCAGCCCTATAAAGATGCCCCTGGATTCAAACTTTGTTCAGGTATCTGAAGGAGGGTGCGTGCGTGCACACGAAAGCTGAATGAAGCTTTGCACCCCAGCTTTGGAAACAACACGAACTGTACTCTGCGTGACCCTGGTTAGGCCGAAGCCTTCCCCTCTGTGAACCGTGATCACCCGGTGCCTGACCGAAACTGGCCAGCTTCCCTGGCCACGTTCAATGACACCCACGCTGCACAAATCTCAAGACTCATGGCGGAGGGCCTTTCCAATCTCCCTTCACCCAGTTTAGGGTTGAACTCTGGCGACAGAAGCAGACATATCATCTTTGTCTGGAGCACCCAGGCAGGCCGATGAAGAAGAAGAAGAAGAAGAAGAAGAGGAGGAGACTGGATTTATATCCCGCCCTTCACTCACTTAAGAGTCTCAGAGCGGCCTACAAACTCGTTTCGCTTCCCCTCCCCACAACAGACACCCTGTGAGGTAGGCGGGGCTGAGAGCTCTGAGATAACTGTCCTTGAGAGAACAGCTGGTACAGAGCTATGGCTTGCTCAAGGTCATCCAGCAGGTGCAAGTGGAGGAGTGGGGAATCAAACCCGGTTCTCCCAGATTCGAGTCCGCGCACTTAACCACGACACCAAACTGGGAGAAGAGAAGAAGAGAAGAGATTGGATTGGATTGGATTGCTCCCCACCCTTCATTTCCCAAAGGAGTCTCAGAGCGGCTTAGGATCTCCTTTCCCTTCCCCTCCCCACAACAGACACCCTGCGAGGTAGGTGGGGCTGAGAGAGCTCTGGCAGAAACGGCTCTTTTGTCAAGAACAGCTGTGAAGGAGTGGGGAACCGAACCCGGCTCTCCCAGATTAGAGTCCGCGCACTTAACCACTACACCAAACTGGGAGAACCACCCCCCCCCAGGAAAACGTAGAACCCCCTCCCCAATACTCAGCCCTCCCCACGCAGGATGTTGTGGCATGATCCATACCTCTCCCATGCATGAACCCCCTCCTCCACAAATACACAACCCAATCCTCACAGCTGATTTCTGGCGGCCCCAGCAAGGGGCTTTCAAGGCAAGGGAGAAGCGGAGGCGGTTGGCCATGGCCTTCCTCCGCAGAGCCTTCCTTGGGGGTCTCCTTTCCAAGTACTGGCCCTGCTTGGCTTCCAGGATCGGAAGAGACCGGGCTATATCCCAAGCCACCTTCCCTAATTCTCTGCATAAACTTACTCAGAAACAAATCCCTCCCCTGTTCACAGACCAATGCTAGCGTTGCCAGCTGGCCTGGAGAGGAAAAAAGCTCTGCCCTTTTATAGGGTTGCCAGCCTCCAGGTGGGGCCTGGGAATCCCCCGCTTTTACAACTGATCTCCAGCTGACAGAGACCAGCTCCCCTGGAGAAAATGGCTGCTTTGAAGGGTGGACTCTATGGCATTGTAGCATGCTGAGGCCCCTCCCCTCCCCAAACCCCACCTTCTCCTGGCTCCATCCCCAAAGTCCCCAGGTATTTTCCAACCCGGACTTGGCAACCCTACCCTTTTAATAGAAGTTTAGTGTGTGGCAACCTTCCATTAAGCTTCTAGTAAAGGGACAGGGCTCCCCCCCCCCCAAAAAAAAAAGTTTGGAAAGAGCAAAGAGTCCAGTAACACCTTAAAAACTCACCAAATTTGTGGCAGGGTGCGAGCTTCCGAGAGTCACTGCTCACTGTATCTGAAGAAGCGAGTGGTGACTCCCAAAAGCTCCTCCCCGCCACAAGTCTTTGTTAGTCTTTAAGGTGCTCCTGGACCCTGGCTCTTTTCAACCACGACAGACAGACTAACACCGCGACCCGTCTTGATCTTTTCTCCCGGTTGTTGGCCACTCTCAGGCACGGCTATGCCGGAGGTCCACAACACACGCGCACGCACACCACCCGTGTTCCCTCTAAGCTGAGTTAGTGTGAGCCAGCTCACAGGTTTTTTAGCCTCTGGCGCACACATTTTCGTCTCAGCTCGGGAGGGATGGCTCCAGAGCAAACTGATTTATGCAGTAGGCAAATTGCTCGCTCACAGCTTTAATGCCAGGAGCGCACAAGCAGTGTTCCCTCTAAGTTGAGTTAGTGTGAGCTGGCTCACAGTTTTTTAGCCTCCGGCTCACACGTTTTTGTCTTCGCTCAGAGGGTGTGTGCCTCTGGCGGACACATTTTCGTCTCAGCTCGGGAGGGATGGCTCCAGAGCAAACTGCTTTATGCAATAGGCCAATCGCTCGCTCACAACTTTAAAGCCAGGAGCGCACAAGCAGTGTTCCCTCTAAGCGGAGTTATAGTGAGCCGGCTCACAGTTTTTTAGCCTCCGGCGTACACACATTTTCATCTCAGCTCAGGAAGGAGGGCTCCTGAGCAAAGTAACTGATGCAGCAGCCAAACCACTCGCTCACAACTTTAATGCCAGGAGCTCACAAAGTAGGATTTTTGCTTACAAGACTCCACTGCTCAGAGGGAGATAATTGCACACCACATTTCACTGCTCTGTGTTGTGCCACAGGACCCAAGAAGCACACCACCAGACTGTCAACGGTGCAGAGGCTGCAGTACTGAAAGGAGTAATTGCTGGGGGGGGGGGGTAGTTGCATGCTGCTGGGAGGGGGGTGCGCGTCTACAAATATGAACTCTCTCCAACTCAGGGAGCTTGTGCAAGGGCGTCGCCCATCAACTCAAGACACACACACACACACACACCCTGGAGAGCTTCTATCCCATCTCCCTGCACTATAAATATAGCACAACTTTCCAGGCAAAGCTGTTGCTTCCTTCCCCTGCAAGTTCCAGATGCACCGAATGCTGCAGTCCGATGCAGAGTGAATCTAGGCTAAGTCCACTGGGCTCGCTTTAGACTGGAGCGACTCTATATGTCTAGATCAAATCAAGCCTGAAATCTCCCCAGAAGCTAAAATGACTGAAGAGAGGCTATCGTACTTTAGTCACATTAGGAGAAGACAAGAGTTGCTGGAAAAAGACAACCATGCGAGAAGCTGAAGGCAGCAGGAAGAGGGGAAGGCCCAACAGGAGATGGAAGAAGAAGAGGAGGAGGAGGAGGAGAAGATTGGATTTATACCCTGCCTTTCACTTGGAGTCTCAGAGCAGCTTACAAACGCCTTTCCATTTCCCTTCCCCTCCCCACAACAGACACCCTGTGAGGTCGGTGGGGCTGAGAGAGCTCTTTCAAGGACTGCTCTTGAGAGAACAGCTGTGCCAGAACTACGGCTTGCCCAAGGTCATCCAGCAGGTGCAAGTGGAGGAGTAGGGAATCAAAACCGGTTCTCCCAGATTACAGTCTGCGCACTTAACCATGACACCAAACTGGCTCTCAGTGAATCAACGAAGGAAACTATGCGGCCCTCTGTTTGCAAGACCTACGCATGGCTGTCAGCCATAGGATGTTTCAGAGGCTGTTAATTTACACGGTTGCCATAAGTCGGAAGTGACTTGAAAGCACTTCACACACACACACAACTCTGTATGATCTAGTGAATGAGAAATCATTTTCAAATTGTATATAAACGTAGTGTATAATGTAATACATTATGTAATAATGTATAATGTAATAGGTTTATGTATTGTAATGCAGAAATAGGATGAGAATAAGTTTTGAACATAAATGCAGGAGGAAGTGGATTCTGAACAAAGATATGTCTTATTTTTTATCTTTTACGTGAGATACGTAATAGATTTTCCTTTAAGCTTTGGTATATGAAAAGTTACGGCTAGTGTGTAGAAATGATGAAATATATAACACAGAATATGCAATAACGATGGAATTAATCATATAGTTGCGAAATAGGTTAGTTATGGAAATGTTTGAAGTAAGGACCATTGCACCCGATAGAAAATGTCTTAAAATTATAATGAAGGGGAGGTTGGGGAGAAATAATCCTGCAATGTATAAAAACCTTGATACATATAATTTGTTATGGAATCCCTCTTTTCCTTTTTTATCCCCTCTCTATTACACTTTGCTTTTAGAATAAAAACTATAGAACAACTCTATATAATCCAGTGATGTACACGGATTCGCAAGCTCTGTGCGAGTACAGCTTTCTAGGTTTGTCCCTCTCTCTTTCCACGATCTTTGCGCATTTCCCATCCACTGGCCCTATAAATCAGAGAGCTCCTTTACCTATCTGTCTTCGAAGGGACATGCATCAACACTTAGTTTCGAGTGCAGCAGCACCTTAGAGTCCAACAAGATCTTTCAAGTATAAGCTTGATTTTTTATGATGACGACGATGTTTTAAGGGTCGTAAGTCACCGCGAGTCCCCCTGGGTGAGTGGCGACTTGAAAAATTAAGTAAATAGATAAATTCAGGAGTCAAAACTCCCTTAATCAGCTACGACATATCTGACGAAGGGAACTTTGACTCTCTGAATTTTATAAACCCACCCCCAGTTCTGTTAGTCTGTAAAGTGTTACAGGATTCAAATCTAGCTGTTCTACAGCAGACCAACCTGGCTGCCCTCTGAAATATGAAGATCTGCAGCTGCCTTATAGTAAATCAGACCAGTGGACTGTCTCGTCTGCTCAGATTGGCAGCGGCTCTCCAGGGTCTCAGGCAGAGGTCTTTCCCGTCACCTCCGGCCTGGTCCTTTTTAACTGGAGATGCTGGGGACTGAACCAGGGACCCTCAATGTGCCAAGCAGAGGCTCTTCCACTGAGCCACAGCCCCTCTTGACAGCTCTCCAGGGCCTCAGGCTGAGGTCTTTCCCATCCCCTCCTGCCTGGTCCTTTTAGCTGGAGATGCCGGGGATTGAACTCGGGACCTTCGGCATGCCAAGCGGAGGCTCTGCCACTCTTAGTGTGGAGCCCCCAGAATCTCTTTTCCAAACACTGGGGCCAAATCTGGGACTTTGTGAAAAAGAAAGAAGATTTTTAACAATTACTTCCGAGTAGGCGTCGAGTGATCTCTTCTCCCTCCTCTGCCCTAAACAGCTTCCAAAGATCTGGGCGGGTGAATGGTGGTTTCTAGAACATCAGGCAAACCTTGGCAGACAGGAGCAAAAGTCCACCTGGTCCAGTATACTGTCCCCCCTGCCCTGGAGAGTCAGTCTGGTGTAGTGGTTAAGTGCGTGGACGATTCCCCACTCCTCCACTTGCAGCTGCTGGATGACCTTGGGCAAACCATAGTTCTGGCACAGCTGTTCTTGAAAAAGAGCAGTTTCTGTCAGAGCTCTCTCAGCCCTGCCTGCCCCACAAGGTGTCTTTTGTGGGGAGGGGGAGGGGAAGGAGATTGTAAACTGCTCTGAGACCACTCGGAGGGCGGGGTATAAATCCAATCTTTTTTTTCTTCTTCTTCCAGTGGCCAGCCAGGAAGATATTCAGGGGTATACTGCCTCTGACCGTGGAGGCTCTCTCTGGCGAAAACGCTATTGCCTCGGAGTGCCCTCCACAAATTTGTCTCATTCCCTTATAAGGGCATCCAAGCACTGTTCCCTCTAAGCTGAGCTGGTGTGAGCCGGCTCACCATGTTTTAGCTTCTGGCTCACACATTTTTGTCTTCGCTCCGGAAGGATGGCTCCAGAGCAAACTAATTGATGCAGCAGCCCAATCGCTCGCTCACCACTTTCATGCCAGAAGCTCCCAAGCAGTGTTCCCTCTAAGCTGAGTGAGTGTGAGCTAGTTCATGATTTTTTTAGCCTCCGGCGCACACATTTTTTTGTCTTCGCTCAGGAAAGATGGCTCCAGAGCAAACGAATGTACGCCGCAGCCAAAATCGCTCGCTCACAACTTTAACGCCAGGAGCTCACCGAGTAGTATTTTTGCTCACAGGACTCCACAGCTTGGAGGGAGCGTGGCTCGCAAGACTCCACAGCTTGGAGGGAGCGTTGCCTCCAAGCTCGCTGCCTTTGGGGTCTGTGGATGCCGTCGATTAGCAACGCAGAGGCTGGCTCCCGGAACGGCTCGAACCCGGCTCCCAAGAAGGGGCTGAACCCCCGGCCGTCTGCATCGCCCTTCACTCACCTCCGCGGTTCCCAGGCTGTCCGTCCTCAGCGCCCTACCCGTCCATCCGAAAGCGCAGCCGGTCCCCTGCCTCGATCTCTCCGCCGGGCACGACGCCCCGATGGGAAGCCTGAACGCGAGTCCCCCCGTCCCCCCGACGGCTGAGGACTCGCCTCTCTCCCGCGGCACGGGATGGACGGACGACGCTCTGCTGGCTCCGCCGCCCGCCCAGTCCGACTCATGCCCTGCGATCCCTGAAGGGGGTCTGCCGGAGACGACGGCGGCGGCAGCAGCCGGGGGGCGGCGACGGACCGTGCTCTGCTCCGCTCTGCTCCGCCCGGCGAGCAGCCGTCGAAAGCGCCCGGCAGGCGCAAGCGGGCTGGTTTTCCCTCCGACATGTCCCCCGAAACGCCACCAGGGGGCGCGCCAGCACAACGGGACCGCCCCCCCCCCCCTCCCAGCCGCCCGCTAAAAGGGACGGAGGCCGGACGGTTAGATGGCCCCTGGAGATCGTGTAAAAAAACCGATCCCCCCCCCCGCCCATTCAGGAATGCGGTTTCATTCATATGCAAATATTCTCAGATCTAATTGATTGGCAGAAAAACAGACCATTGACCAGGACCCAGTCCTCTGTCTCCTCTGTCTTTAACCAAAGACAGGGGACTTGGTCCTGATTCTATATATTCTATACGGAGATCTTCAGACCCACATCTGGAGGATGGACAGATAGGCTTGCCAGTCTCCAGGGGGTGCCTGGAGATCTCTGGGAATTACCGCTGATATCCTGACGACAGAGATCATTTCCTCTGGAGACAATGACTGCTTCGGAGGGGCTGAGAGAACTCTTTCCCAAGCTGTCCTTGAGGGTCATCCAGCCAGGTGCAAGTGGAGGAGTGGGGAATCAAACCCGGTTCTCCAGATTAGAGTCCGCGCACTTAACCACTACACCAAACTGGCTCTCACTTTGGGCTCCCATTGGGGAGAAAGGCGGGGTATAAATGAATTATATAAATAATTTTTTTAAATGTGACCTGATTTTGCCCACATAACATACTATGTGCCTGCTGAAGAGGTTAGGATTGTCGGTGTTGCGAAGTTAAACTCACGCTCAAAATCTTCTGATCATCCATAAAGAAGCTAGGACGTCCCACAAAACCATGTACCTTGGGAAATGTTTTTGGGTTCTCAAGTTGCTCCAGAATTCGAATGGGGCTCCTTAAAGAAGACTCTGTTTCCAAGTCCAAAATAATAAAGTTTCCTTTTTACTGCAAAATTTATGGTTTCTGTTTTCAGCTTTTATTTTTCCCCCCAGCTTCTCAGATGGCAAAAACTAAGATCTATGTGCTTAGTTACCACCCGGGGCAGCGGACTGTAGCTCTCTTTCCAGCACTGGGTCTAATCACAAAACGAAGGCATGTGTATTTTTTTCAGTGTCATAAACATGTCAAAGAGTCCAGTTTTATATACGAACAAAATTATGAATGATGCGTGCTATGTTCTTAAAGCAGTCAAATAAATTTAGGATTGATAGGAAAGGAGGGTTTGCATATGTGTCTGGTTTATTCGGGTTTATTCCAGGGTTGAAGGGGGCCAAAATTTGCTCTGTCTGGGATTGTCTACCAAATACAGTTACAACAGAGAATCAACACAGTTGTAGAGTTGCTGCAGTAAAAGAGACTCCGCTGTAGAAGACGCCAAGAAACATACACTATTTGTTAACAATTTCGAAAGAATTATTTTACTTGTAACTTGCATATTCCAAATACAAAGAACCCTATTAACATATAGCTTATCACTGCATGTGTATTTCAATTACAAAGATCCTTATCACTACAATATACAAAGAATGCTATCCTGCTTACTCATTTAAGATAGCCAACAAGCAAACCTTATATAATCTACTAATTCTAACCTAATTTTCTACTTATATAGTTTATAGGTATCATCGCAGTCAAACTTAGAAAAACAGCTGAAGATAGCTGATCGCTGAACGAGGTCTTCCGGTCTTGTCCTCCGTTTCGCTATTTCAACTTCCTCAGTAGCATGTAACGCGTGTGCTCCTTTCCTGCTGAAATTTATATTGTGGCCATCGCTCTCAATAGGTAAAGTACTCTCATCATGTAGAAGTGTTTGTACCATTTTTAAATACTCTGATTTGCTCATGAACATGTCAAAGAGTCCAGTTTTATATACGAACAAAATTATGAATGATGCGTGCTATGTTCTTAAAGCAGTCAAATAAATTTAGGATTGATAGGAAAGGAGGGTTTGCATATGTGTCAGGTTTATTCGGGTTTGTTCCAGGGTTGAAGGGGGCCAAAACTCTGTCTGTCTGGGATTGTCTACCTCCAGGTGGTGGAGATGTCCTGGGATTACAGCTGGGTCTCCAGGCTACAGAGATCAGTTCCCTTGGAGAAAATGGCCGCTTTGGGAAGTGGACTCTATGGCATTATACCCCATAGAGGTCCCTCCCTTCCCCAAACCCTGCTGTCCTCAGACTCCACCCCCCCCCCCAAATCTGCAGGTAATTCCCAACCCTGAGCTGGCAACCCTTCTGTCTCCCACACTGTCTCCACTATGGCTTCAAAATATTCTACTCTCAAGTTACTGACTGAACTTCTCACATGTAAGTTGAACCTAAAAAGCAGCTGTGTTAGAGGGGAGGATGGAGGTCCTGGTTGGGATGCTGGGAAAGGGTGGGGTGGGGTGGGTTCAGTTATTCCACCCTTCTGGCCTCTTTAAACCCTAACAGAAAGAAAATACAGTTATCTATCTACATAGAGGCCTTCATAAGAATATCAGAAGAGCCCTGCTTAATCAGACCAGTGAGGGTCCATCTAGTCCAGCATCCTGACTCACACAGTGACCAAGCAGTTCCTCTGGAGGGCCAACAACAGGGCACAGAGGCCGAGGCCTTCATAACAACATCAGAAGAGTCCTGCTGGATCAGACCAGTGAGGTTCCATCTAGTCCAGCATCCTGTCTCACACATAGGGCTGCCAAGTCCAACTTGGGAAATATCTGGGGACTTTGGGGGTGGAGCCAGGAGACTTTGGGGGTGGAGCCAGGAGAAAGGAAGTGACATCATTTTGTGAAGTCACATCCTGTGATGTTGCTTCCACATGCTTCCACATGAACTCATGAAGTTTCCGAATACTGAATCAGGCCATTGGTCCATCAAGGTCAGTACTGACTACTCAGACTGGTAGTGGCTCTCCAGGGTCTCAGGCTGAGATCTTTAATGTCATCTATTACGTGATCCTTTTTTAGCTGAAGAGGCTGATACCTCCTGCATGTCAAGCAGATGCTCTATCACTGAGCAACGGCCCTACTGAATCCTTCCTCATCTCGGCAGAATATGATTTTCATATCATAAGAACAGGAGAGAAGCCACAGTGGATCGGCCCATCCAGTACAGCCCATCCAGTACAACACTCTGTGTCACACAGTGGCCAAAAATACCAGGTGCCCTCAGGAGGTCCAGCAGCGGGGCCAGAACTCCAGAAGCCCTCCCACTGTTGCCCCCCAAGCACCAAGAATGCAGAGCATCACTGCCCCAGACAAAGGGCTCCATTTAGACCTTGTGGCTCATAATAGCCACTGATAGACCTCTGCTGGATGGGGACAGAGAGAGAGAGACAGACAGACAGACAGAAAAAAGAAAGAAGGAGAGAGAGAGAAGGAAAAGAGCTGGCAGAGGCACTTACCCCAGGCCCAGCAGCAGCAAGCTTTCAATCTTACACCAGCCGCATGCAAAAGCAGGCCCTTCAGTAAGAGCTTAGTCCCTCGTTAATCTCTGGGTGGGGCTCTCTTGCTAACTCTTAAAGGGGAAATGTCTGGTGAGGCTTTTCACTGCAGGCTCTTCAGACATTTCCCTTTAAGAGGCCTGGCAGGGAGAGGGCCCGGCAGGCTCCGACGTTCCCCTCTTGTTGGCAGCCATTGCCTCCCCCCGGTGGCCAGTTTTGAAAAAGCGGGGGGGAAGCATGAAAAATCGGTGTTTCCCCCGCCCTACCGGGGGACTTGGCAGCCCTACTCACACAGTGGCCAACCAGTTCCTCTGGAGGGCCAACAACAGGGCAGAGAGGCCGAGGCCTTCATAACAACATCAGAAGAGCCCTGCTGGATCAGACCGGTAAGGGTCCATGTAGACCAGCATCCTGTCCTCCTTCCCCTCCTCCTCCTCCTCCTCCCACACACATGATGTTGGACAAGCTGACCATCTGCGGTAGGGAAACTACTCTTTAGATTACGCTTCTCTCTCTCTCTCCTTCTGACTGCCACCTGCACATGAACTGGATCTACCTGAATAAATGTAAGTTTACCTTTTCTGCAATCTCCTTCTGGGGAGATTAAGAACATAAGAGAAGCCAATGTTGGATCAGGCCAACGGCCCCTCCAGTCCAACGCTCTGTGTCACACAGTGGCCAAAAATACCAGGTACCCTCAGGAGGTCCAGCAGTGGGGCCAGATTTATTTACTGCAGTGTCAGTATCACGCTTCTATGACTGGGCATGTGGTGTCCACTGAGCGCCACTAGGGGGCTAGTGGCTTTAGTCCTGAGCTTGGTCCCTGACCACCAGGAATAGGGCCTTCTCAGTGGCTTCCCCCTACTGGTGGAACGAGCTCCCGGAAGACATCAGGGCCCTGCGGGACCTTTTGCAGTTCCGCAGGGCCTGCAAGACGGAGCTCTTCCGCCAGGCTTTTGGGGCCGCCGCTGGGGGAAATGGCCACGGGTAAGTGGCCAGTTGAAGTACTGGCCCGGTACATCTGCAGGTGGTAGCCTCCTGGCCGTGGGGCTGTAGTTGCTGCCCTGGTGTTGGATTTTGTATTTGCCGCCATTTTTAGCGGGTTCTGTGGTTTTATTGTAATTAGTTATTATCTGAAATTTTTTTTTGTATGTTACTGATTTTAATGCTGTGAGCCCCCTAGAGCCGCTTTGTGCTGGCTAGGCGGGATATAAGTCCAAATAAATAAATAAACAAATAAACAAACAATAGGGGCCAAGGATCCTACTAAACGCCAACAGGACGCAATGGGGACTAGAGGGTTAAAGCAGCCGCCCAATAGGGCGATATTCAGGCAAGGGACAACCAATGGGGTCACTGGAGGGGAATTCAAACCCTCCAGGAGGTGTGTGTGTGTGTTAGGTATTGTTGTGGTTCTGTATATATGTTGGCCGTTGTTGCCATGTTAGGGTTGCCAAGTCTGGGTTGGAAAATACCTGGAGACTTGGCAACCCTACTGCCACCTGCACATGAACTGGATCTACCTGAATAAATGTAAGTTTACCTTTTCTGCAATCTCCTTCTGGGGAGATTAAGAACATAAGAGAAGCCAATGTTGGATCAGGCCAACAGCCCCTCCAGTCCAGGTGGACTGGAGGGGCTGTTGGCCAGGAGAGGGCGGGGTTTGGGGAGGGGAGGGGCCTCAGGATGGTACAATGCCATAGAGTCCGCCCTCCAAAGCAGCCATTTTCTCCAGGGGAGCTGATCTCTGTCAGCTGGAGATCAGTTGTAAAAGTGGGAGATCCCCAGGCTCCACCTGGAGGCTGGCAACCCTATGCCGTGTGTGTCTTGTATTCGGGTGTAATAAACTTGAGCTGTTCACCATGCTGGATCACGGACTCTCCATGCAAAGAACCGAGTACTTAACAGGGCAAAACGCTGCTAGATTAGCCAAATATTCCAGTACCTAGAACATCACATTTTGGCTGGGCTTCCCCTGGAAGTGAGGTTGTGACACACACAATGCTTCCCCCCCACCCAACATTTCACACACTCTCACACACACACACACACACACACACACACACACACACAAGCTCCTGCTCGTTGTGGGGGCCAGGCTGGAAGCCGTGCTTAGACTGACAAGGGACTTCAAACCCGCCCAGAATAATTGTCTGTCTTTCTCATTTTCTCCCCTTTGTTCCTTTCCCTGTCCTTTTGTCCCTTTTGATTTGCAAAAGTTCCAGAGCGGGTGCTTGCACACGGGGAGCGCATATGCTGTGCTGGCTGAGTGTTCGTAACAGGGGAGACGAAGCTTCAGATAAAATACAAGTCCCTGCAATGTGATAGGCCATGGGTAGAGTTGCCAGCCTCCAGGCTGGCCTGGAGATCTCCCAGAATTAGGGTTGCCAAGTCTCACTCACGTTTTAGCAGGGGCACAAAATAGACCAAGCGACAGAGTCCCTGAAGCACATGTAAGACAATTGACAATAAATACAAAATAAATAAAATAGGACCAGAATTGGAATGTTCCAGTAAGGAATTGACTGACACACCCAAAAAAATATTATTTTGGGCCACAAATATGCCATTGTGTGCCTTTGTCCCTCGCAGGGCAATTCTATTTGTCCTTTTATGACCTAGACTGGAAGGTATAGAATATCTCCTGTTCATACCACAACTTCTGACACCATGCGCTACAGGGACTCTGTTGCTTGGTATATCTTGCACCATTTGACCTCTGAATATATATCTTGTACCATTCGACCTCTGAAGAAGGCTCTCGTGAGCCAAAACGTGTCAGGTCTTTTAAGTATTGAGCGGGAGGCGATGAATCAAACAAACAGGCTTTTATTCAGACACATTGCTTCAGCTCAAAGACAGCTCTATGAGAGCGGCACCTTAATTTACACTGTTTCCAACTCATAACTTCAAACAATGTAACTATGCACAAACAATCCTATTGGACCTAAGCGAGGCTCAGCAATTGGTTACCTAGAGTGGCTTAAGGACCAGTGAGAGTCTTTGGCCCCGTCCACACTGTTACTTTTGTCGCTCATTTCTCCCTATTGCTTCAGGTTCCCCCCCCCCCATATGTTTTGTTCTCTCTAGTAGTCCCAGAGGGAGCAAAACACATGTGGAAAAGGGGGAGGAACCCAAAGCAACAGGGAGAAATGAGCGACAAAAGTGACAGTGTGGGCGGGGCCTTTATTTGTTAGCCAATCAGAAAGGGCCTTCTGCATCCCAAAGTCTCTGCAAGCTGTGGCTGTAAAATAATAAGAATACAACAAAGTCATATACTGTTCTCTTTTGTGTATATTTGGTCCCGGTCACACGAGCGAGATAATCCGGGGGGGGGGGGGAGTGAGGCTATTTGCTCCGTAGTAATTTGACCTGCAGTTGCGCAGTCACACAGTTCTGTGAAGCTGCGGGCACAGCCCGCCACTGCATGATCAGACACAATCGCAGGTTCCTTCCTTCCTTCCTTCCTTCCTTCCTTCCTTCCTTCCTTCTCTCTCTTGTTGGAGAAATGAGTATGAAAGACAAGACCTGGGATTTCAGTCATTATAGGGTTAACCTATGCAACTTGTTGTATTTCTTAGTTTAACCTGGAAGTGTCTGGCAGCTGGCCAATTAACTCTAAGCCCGGGAAACCTAAAGGTGTACTGTTCTGCTAAATGGTCAATGATATCAGGTGTTTCCTTTCAGGGGTCAAGAAGAAGGAGAGATCCTCCATTGTAATCCCTCTCATTCTCTAGCAGGATGTCTTAGTGTGCAGACGCAGCACAATGCTGCTTAGTAAGCATGTTTTGTTTATTTGTAGCTAATCTCGTTTCCCTTTTTCCTTTCGTAATAAAGTTTCTTTTAAACTAAAAGAAGCAATCTCTTCTTTCCAGAAAAGCAAGATCCATTACTCTGAATTTTCTTGAATATTGGACAAAAGCCCTAACATCGCTCTCCTTTCTTTCTTGCCTTCTGACATACTTCCGGTGATGTCTGGTGGTGTAGCATAGGCAAATAGGTTATGCTAATGAGTTATGCTAATGAGCTCCTGCACCTCTTTTTCTGTGAAAGGACCCCTGCACATACTGAAAAGGGGAAAACAACAACGGTATTGCGTCGGGATAGCCTGACCAGACTATCCCCGACGGCATGAGTGCGCGCTGGAGCGCTCACACGGGGAAAGTCCATCTGTGGCCTGTAGCAAACCTGTTTGATACCAGACTTTCCCTAGTATCTTTTAACTCCGCTTCTTCGGCGGAGAGAAACGGGTTGCCGATGGGTGTGGGACGCTTGCCAGATGTTCTGGTGTGGTCGCGCCCTTAAAATCCACATGGCATTCGTGCCTATCACGCAGCTAATTCTGCATGCGATCGGGGCCTTTGTAACTTTTATGAGGCTTTATTTGGGCCCCTAACAGGTTTTTTTATATCTTTGTAATGAACACTCGTCTGCACACTTTTGGATGTTTTAAACTTTAGGCCCTCCATTTATTTTCTAAACTTCTGGTGGAGGTTAGGGAGGTCCCACCAGATACCTTATGTAGACAGACTTTGTCCTTGCTATCTAAAAGATATAGAATCCACGACACACACCATTCTTCATTGCCCCCTTTATTGGGACGTTCGATCCCATTTTATGACTCCATTTCTAGAGGGTAAGAGCTGGCACTCGGACGACGCAGTTGTTCACTTTCTCCTCTTTAATTCTAATTGCGAAATAATGGAGGCCGTTGCAGAATTTTTATATCATGCAGCTACAAGACGTGGCTTGAATAGCCAAGTGTATGTGTCCGATGCATCTTAGTATTTTTCCTGGATTTCTTGATGTTTGTGCTTTTATGCCAATAAAGGTTTTGTGTGTGTGTGTGTGTGTGTGTTTGTGTGTGTGTGTGTGAAAAGCAAAATATATATTTTCAACTATCGGGGATACAAGAGCCGTTCCGGACAACACATCAATAGAATATGGAGAAAAGCAGCGATTTCTCAGCAGGGGGTACCACAGGAAACAGCTGCTCTGTTTCGGGAACGGGAGAAGACAGCTGATTCTATGGGATTTCTGCAAGGGCAGCAGAGGAGAGAGAGGGGCCTCTGTTCAGCAGGGTTTCTTGGTGACAGGAGACTTGTTTACACAGACCACCAATTCTGCATTCGCTGGGTGTCTGGAGAGTAGATTAGGCCTTGAATGCCAGTCACAGATTTGATACGATGCATGAAGCTGCCTGCCAAGGAATCCCAGACTGAACCCAATGGGTACCCAGGGCGGTTGCACACAAATGAGCAGACATTTCTTTAATTCTGTAAAATAAGGGGGGGGGGGGGTATATAGTTTATTCAATTTCTAGCAAAATGAAGATTCAAATGACAAGCAAGACGTTATCTCAGAATCATACAGCAGGAGGACAAGAAAATGAGCTTAACTAACATTTTCCAGGGCTTGCATGCACGGTTCCCTCCAAGCTGAGTTCGTGTGAGCGAGCTCACAGTTTTTTAGCCTCCAGCTCACACATTTTTGTCTTAGCTCAGGAAGGAGGGCTCCAGAGCAAACTAATTTATGCAGTAGCCAAATTGCTTGCTCACAACTTTAATGCCAGTGGCTCACAAAGTAGAATTTTTGCTCACAAGACTCCACAGCTTAGAGGGGGCATTGCATTAGATGGCACAAACCTTAAATCTGGGAGAACAAAGGTCTTAGCAGAGATGTTCTCTACATTGCTTGTTGTTGTTCAGTCGCACAGTCAGCTCTTTAAGTCCTCTTCACTTTCTGCCGTTAGAGAGGTATCGTCTGCATATCTGAGGTTGTTGATGTTTTCCCCAGCAATCTTAATTCTGGTTTATGCTTCATCCAGGCCGGCATTTCGCACGATAAGGAGTGTGTTCAATATGACACAGTTTGTTGTCATCTTCTTGCCAAGGGTGAAAGAGGACAGTGCAAAAGTTGGCTTGAAACGCAACATCAAAAAAAGCTAAGATCATGGCATCCGGCCCCATCACTCCTTAGCAAAAAGAAGGGGAAGTCGTGGAAGCAGCGGCAGACTTCACCTTCCTGGGATCCAAGATCACTGCAGACGGTGACTGCAGCCAGGAAATTAAAAGATGCCTGCTCCTTGGGAGGAAAGCGATGGCAAACCTAGACAGTATAATAAAAAGTAGAGACATCACCCTGCCAACAAAAGTCCGTATGATCAAAGCAATGCTATTCCCAGTAGTGATGTAGGGCTGCGAGAGCTGGACTATAAGGAAGGTTGAGCACCGAAGAATAGATGCTTTCGAATTATGGTGCTGGAGAAGACTCTTGAGAGTCCCTTGGACTGCAAGGAGATCAGATCAGTCAACCCTAAAAGAAATCAACCCTGACTGTTCCCTGGAAGGCCAGATCCTGAAGCTGAAGCTCAAAGACTTTGGCCGCCAAATGGGAAGGGAGCACTCCCTGGAGAAGACCTTGATGCTGGGAAAGATTGAAGGTCAAAGACGAAGGGGACGGCAAACGATGAGATGGTCAGACAGTGTCATCGATGCAACGAACATGAAGTTGAGCAAATTCCGGAGGACGACAGAGGACTGGAGGACCTGGTGTGATGTGGTCCACGGGGTCATGAAGAGCTGGACTCGACTGTGCAACTGAACAACAACAAAGGGCAAGAGATCAATTAGTAATACCTGAACTCAAGCAAGGGCCAAAGGGTTAACTAATAAGGGTTAACTAATAACAGTTAACTAATAAGCCCTAACCTGGATAGCCCAAGCAAGCCTGATTTCTTCAGATCTCAGGAGCTAAGCAGGGTCGACTGTGGTTAGTACTTGGATGGGAGACTTCCTTGGAAGACCAGGCCGAGAGGACAGAGGCTGGCTTTATTCAGCCACCTCTCTGAAGATCCTCCAGGCCCCCAATAGGGGTCAGTCACCTTACACCGAATCAGTGATATTAACAAAACCGCATTTGTGGTGGAATAAACAGTAAAAGAACAACACTCACTGCGATGGATAAAACCTTAATGTATTCTCCCCAAAGTATGCATGTATCCACAAGGACTCGTGGGCACTCCATGAAATCGCTGAGCAGTCAGGTTAGAACAGATAAAAGGAAGTCCTTCTTCACCCAAAGAGTGATTAACGTGGGGAATTCACTGCCACAGGAGGTGGTGGCGGCTACAAGCATGGCCTCAAGAGGGAATTATTATTATTATTATTATTATTTATTATTGATTGCATTTCTATCCCACCTTTCCAGCGAACTGGCTCAAGGCGGCTCACAACATAAACATAAACACCGAAGTGGTTTACAATTTCAAATCATAAATACACAACATTAAAAAACGACTAACATAGCCGTACCGGCGGCATTTACATGCTCCTGGAGAGTAGCGGCAACAGAAGGTTTGGCCTGTGGAACCAGGGCGATGTTGTCCTGCCATCTCCCCGGTGGCGGATAAACATCTGGAGCAGAGGTCCATCAGTGGCTATTAGCCACAAGGTATAGGCCCTGGGCAGACTGGGGCGGGGGGAATTCCCCCCGCGGCGCGGCGTTCGCACGCCGCCGGAAGGAAGGAAGCCGCCCGCAGCGTTCAGACTGCGGGCGGCTTCCTGAAGTGGCGGGCGGACGCTGCACGGCGGTCCCTGCCCGCGCGCGTTCACACCTGCTCTGGCGGGTGGAACGCGCGCGCACAGCGCGCCGCAGCAGCCGAGCACCACTTTGAAGTGGTGCTCGGCTGGTGCGGGAGGAGCGCGGCGCCGGACGCTGAACGACGCTGAACGGCCACTCTGCCTCCGCTTCTGAAGCGGAGGCAGAGCGGCCGAGACTGCCAATCTGTCCTCGGCCCCAGATAGGAACTCTCAGTCTGGGGCAAGTGATGCTCTGTATTCTCGATGTGGGGGGGCAATAGTAGGTGGGCTTCTAGTGTCCTGGCCCCACTGCTGGACCTCCTGAGGGCACCTGGTGTTTTTGGCCACTGTGTGACACAGAGTGTTGGACTGGATGGGCCACTGGCCTGATCCAGCATTGGCTTCTCTTACGCTCTTAATGTTACATTACATTATGTTAACCATTCTAATTTCCAAGTCTTCGCAATATATTTGACAATCTTGCAGCTTATTTTCTAACTGAAATCCTCAACAATAATAAATTGTAACACAGTATTTATGGGGTATCTTTACAATCCAGTATTCTGTTGTTCCTCTCTGCTGAACTGTGCACAATCTTCTTGAGAATAAATTCTCGCTAGCAATAAATTCTGAGATGCAATACTTCAACATGTCTCAGCTGTATGACGATCAAAATCCATCCCTAAAGAATCCAGCGACCCAACTCATAGCCGCGGATATCCTCCTGTTTCAGTTTCCTCTTTTTCAAGAATCGCTGTGATTTTATAACCAATATTTTCTAGAGAGCTTCCAAGACAAAACTATTAGAGAGCTGAATGGCACACACCCTTCTCCTGCTATAGATTCTTAGGTGTGGTTTAGATTTATACTGAATTAGACCACTAGTCCATCAAGGCCAGTATTATCTACTCAGACTGGCAGCAGCTCTCCAGGTTCTCAGGCAGAGGTCTTTCCCATCCCCTCCTGCCTGGTCCTTTTCACTGGAGATGCCGGGGATTGAACCTGGGACCTTCTGCATGCCAAGCAGAGGCTCTTCCCCTGAGCCACAGCCCCTCTTTCCAGCTCTCCAGGTTCTCAGGCAGAGGTCTTTCACATCCCCTCCTGTCTGGTCCTTTTAACTGGAGATGCCGGGGATTGAACCTGGGACCTTCTGCATGCCAAGCAGAGGCTCTTCCACTGAGCCACAGCCCCTCTTGATAGCTCTCCAGGGTCTCAGGCTGAGGTCTTTCCCATCCCCTCCTGCCTGGTCCTTTTCACTGGAGATGCTGGGGATTGAACCTGGGACCTTCTGCATGCCAAGCAAAGGCTCTTCCACTGAGCCACAGCCCCTCTTGACAGCTCTCCAGGGTCTCAGGCTGAGGTCTTTCCCATCCCCTCCTGCCTGGTCCTTTTAACAAGAGATGCTGGGGATTGAACCTGGGACCTTCTGCATGCCAAGCAGAGGCTGTTCCACTGAGCCAGGGCCCCTCTTTACTGCTCTCCAGGTTCTCAGGCAGAGGTCTTTCACATCCCCTCCAACTTGTCCTCTTAACTGGAGATGCCAGGGATTGAACCTGGGACCTCCTGCATGCCAAGCAGAGGCTCTTCCACTGAGCCACAAGGTTCCCTCTGTTGGAGAGCTTTAGTAATGTACCCATGTGCCAGCTGTGCCCCTCTCGATGGCCTAGTCTTTCTGTGCCATCCTTTAAGAGTGCTTGATAGTCCTTGGCCCAATCCTAACCCTGGCCCAGGGTCTTTTCAGTCTCTACACCGAGCCAGTTTGGTATAGTGGTTAGGAGCGTGGACTCTAATCTGGGAGAACCGGGTTTGATTCCCCACTCCTCCACGTGCAGCTGCTGGTGTGACCTTGGGTCAGTCACAAGTTCTCTCAGAGCTGTTCTCTCAAGGGCAGTTCTCGAGAGAGCTCTCTCAGTCCCACTGATCTCACAGGGGGTCTGCTGTGGGAAAGGAGATTGTAAGCCACTCTGAGACTCCTTCGGATAGTAAAGGGCAAGGTATAAATCCAATCTTTCCTCCTCCTCCTCCTCCTCCCTGGAATGCCTTGCTGGAGGAGGTGAGAAGGGGCACTAATGTTGTCATGTGGGGCGGCAAAACAAGAACATTCCAGTAGGCTTTCTATTGAGTTGGGCGTCCAGCTATTGAGTTGGGCGTCCAATTTATACCGCAGTGGTCCCCAGTCTTTTCAAGCCTGTGGACTGTGCTCGGTCCAGCAGTGATCTGTTGGTGAAATGCTAGTGCGACTCCACTACCAACAGTAGAAAAGAACAAGTGTCCAGTAGCAGCTTAAAGACTAATAAAAATTTGTGGTAGGGAAGGAGCCGTGAGCTGGACTCTTGCTCTTTTCTGCTGCTACAGACAGACTAACACGGCTTCCCATCTCGATCTGTTTCCACTACCAATACTAAGGCTGTGGTCACACACACTAAATAATTCACTTTCCATCCACTTCCACTGCACTTTCCAACTGGATTGTACTGTGTGAACTGGCAAAAAACCACTGGAAAGTGCATTGAAAGTGGATCATTTAGTGTGTGTGATCGCAGTCTACCTATACTTCCTGGCTGTTCGGGGTTAATAGCGATGTGTCGGGATAAATGAAAGCTCCGTCAACAGTTATGAGAGGTGTCTGCTCCCCACAGCTAAATGCTCCCTAATCAGCTCTGTCAAAGGTCAGTTTCTCCATCCATTAATGTGGCAAATGGGCATTTAATTGTGGATGGAAAGTGAGGTTAATTACCACTGCAATTTATGATGATAGCCACTGGCTTGTCAATGGAGGGGCCAGCCTCAGAACTTCTCTGAAAGGTTTTTGCTATTTGTTCTCACTATAGATTTGATCGGGAATATTTTTTTCCGGGTTGGGATGATCACACATCCCTCCCCGAACCGTAATCTTTGCACGACGACGCTCTGCTGTCAGCTAATGCTGCCATCCCCCGGGCGGGAGGTGGTTCCTGACCCCGGTGGGCCTCATGTCTGTGGAGTGTCTTACCCACCCTGTTCTTATGGCTAGCTTATCGCGGAGCCTGCTTCTCTGACCTTGGAAGATTGTACAGCCAGCTGCTGTTTCTTTTAGGTCTGGCCATGTATCTTTCCCACTTTTACTTTGGGAACAAGGAGCCAGTATTTTTAGCACCTTTTATTCTTTCCCTTGATTGGTTGTGTTATCATAGAAGACCCTTTGAATTATGTATAATTTCCCTGGCCTCACACCTGCCCTCCATTACTAACACAGAAAGTGCAAATGACCAGTAAGACCTTTCTTCAATAAAGATTTCCTGTTTATGGACACTTGTTGCTGATTGACTCTGTGGGCTCTCACATCTGCTCACAAGACTCCACAGCTTAGAGGGAGCATTGGGTGTGACCTTGAGTCAGTCACAAGTTCTCTCAGAGCTGTTCTTTCAAGGGTAGTTCTCGGGAGAGCTCTCTTGGCCCCGCCTATGACACAGGGTGTCTGTTGTGGGCAGGGGAAGGGAAAGGAGATTGTTAGCTGTTCTGACACCCTGTCAGGTAGTGAGGGGTGGGGTATAAATCCAATCTCTTCTTCTCATTTTCAATAGAGTTGCCAACTCTGGGTTGGGAGATTCCTGGAGATTTGGGGGAAGGAGCTTTGGGAGGGCACAATTTGGGGAGGGGAGAGGCCTCACCAGTGTATAATTCCATAGAGTATACCCTCCAAAGCAGCCATTTTCTCTATAGGTTTCCCTTGCTTGAAAGCCAGTCGAATCCAACTCTAGGGTTGTGGTGCTCATCTCCGTTTCCAAGCTGAAGAGCCAGCGCTGTCCAAAGATGTCTCCATGGTCATGTGGCCAGCATGACTAGCTGCTAAGGCACACGGAACGCTGTTACCTTCCCACCAAAGTGGTACCTATTTATCTACTTGCAATTTCTTGCTTTTGAACTGCTAGGTTGGCAGGAGCTGGGACCAGAAATAGGAGCTCACTCTGTTACGCGGCACTCGGGTCTCGAACTGCCAAACGGCTGATCTTTCAGTCTGCAGTTCAGTGTCTTAACCACTTGAGCCACTGGGGAACGTATTTCTATTGTCTGGAGATGATATAAAATTCCAGAAGATCTCCAGTCCCGAACTGGAGGTTGGCAAGGCTGCTAGAGCAAGACTGTTAGCCCTAGGATGCTTGGGAGGGCATTAATTCATATGGTCGCCATACGTCGGAAAACAACTTGATAGCACTTAACAGACACACACTGGACTCGTATCTCGGGACTCGTATCTCGCTAGTAGGCCTCGTGTTCTTTCGTTCATTTCTCTTGAACAGAGTTACTATATTTTTATTAAAAAGACCATCAGCCTCTCCCCAGATGGCTGCAGCATCAGTGCCCCCGTCTTTGTGCCATCCCAAGTCGACGTTTGGGTCGCTCTGCCAGAGCTTAGAACAACTTTAGGGCTGTATCTTTTCCTCAGTTCCTCGTGCCGAGCCCAAGGGATCCACTTGAACTGACAACCGGAGGCCTCTTTAGTCTGAGCCAGCTTTACCTGGCAATGTTCATCCGGGATCCATCTAGGAAGAAAACGAACAAGCAGCTGTTGGGATCCATTTGCGCAACGAGAGATAGCCAAGGCCCGATTGTTGCGGCTCTCTTATCCAGAGCGGTGAGATGTCTTTTTTTTAAAAAAAGCTCATTTGCCGCAATAAAAAGAGCGTGCCGGCGCCGTTATGGGCTCGATGATTTCCCACAGCCAGGAAAAAGCCCGCGTATGTTTGATGGTCCCTCATAAAGCATCCCATGTGTGTGCGTGTTTTATTATTAGTTTTATAGACGCTTATCGAGAGCTGCCGGGGGCTGCAGCAGAGCTGGGCATCTGGCGGAGCTTGATAACGAGCCAGCATTTTGGGGAAATCATTCCCATCTAATAAGGTGGGAGGGGCTGTGTTGTGTACTAGTCACGAAATGGCGACCGCCATGCGGTCAGAGCACATGGCCCGATTCTACCTGAGCTTCAGCCAGGTAGAACAATAGACAGTCGGATCCAAAACGACCACCAATAGCCAGCCTAGTTCTTCCGCGGGGGACCTATGAATTACAACTTAAGACTTAAGGCCCTATCAGAACGATGCGCATATGCTAAGCCCCTATCAGGTATTTTGGGTGCGGCCAGAGGTGTGGCTCCGGCCGGCATATAAGCAGGGCCCTGGAGCCCTGGCTGCATGCTTGATCTGACCATCTCCTGAACATGCTGATTCACTTAATAAAGTCTTTGCTATGATCATCCTACAACTCGCCTCCCGACTCCAGTACTTTCCAGGCTGCAAAGAAAGAATGGCTCCGGCAAAGGCAGATGCCTCCTGTGTGGTCATCTAGTGGCTAGGATCCCCAAGAGGACCTATGACATGTAACTGCAATCATAAGGTCCTATAGGGACATTTGAGCGGGGTTGGAGGTGTGGCTCTGACTGGAATAAAAGAGGGCCCCTGAGCCCGGGTTAGCATGCCTCATCTGACCACCAAATGAAGAGCGTGCTATGAAATCACTTCCACTGGTCTCCCGACTCCGGCACTTTTCAAGAACAGACTACAGAGAGTAGTTCCTCTGGGGAATATGTTGCTCCTTATCTATTATTTCTTAATTTTTTGTAGCTTATTATCCCGGACGGGAGACTGGGGGATTATCGCCAAAGGTCATTCCTTTGGGAGGCTTTAAAAGTTTTTCCCGCTGTTTCATTCATCATAGATTCATTCTCACTGCAATAGGTGAGTCATTGCACTGCAGTGTTCCAATTTCTAGTTTTGTAAGCATTTGCAGGATACCCATTGTATTTTACTGTAAGTTTTGTTTTCATATTTTTGTTTCACAGTGACTGAAGAAGAACTCTTATGGAAACAAGGAAACTATACCGGCACCCAGGGATCATTTCGTAGAAAAAGAGGTGCAGGAGCTCATTAGCATAACCCATTAGCATAACTTATTTGCATATGCTACACCACCTGTTCTAGCGTCTTTTAACGCTGAATCTCTTCTACTGCAGAGACCGCCTGACATCTCCAGAAGTATGTCAGAAGGCAAGAAAGAGAGAGAAAGGGGGAGGGAGGGAGGGAGGGAGGGAGGGAGAAAGAAAGAAAGAAAGAAAGAAAGAAAGAAAGAAAGAGAGAGAGAGAGAGAGAGAGAGAGAGAGAGAGAAAGAAAGAACTGGCAGAGAGGGGACAGCTACTAATCCAAGCCTCAGAAATACCACTAGTCTGGGAGGATAGCTTCAGTGGTGGCTGAAGCCTTCAGAAGGCTGGTCGGAGGAACAAGGACCTTTCGGGGGACGGGGTCATTTTGCTGCAGCCATGACACAAGCAGGCATTCCCCTGCTGGGGGGGGCTGGCACCAACTCCCGGAGCTGCGCTCCCCCGAGCTCCTGCTCGAAAGGACCGCTGCCGGCACCTTATATTGCTGTTACCATTATCTCTGAATGTAATTGCTTCTCGCTGTTATTGTATTGAATTTTATTGTTCCCAATTTTATAGGATGTCTCAGCTCTTGGTTAGTTTGATTTCTTAATTACATCCTCTTTGGTCATTTGGCAACTGTTCTTTTGTAAATAAAATTGTTTTGTTTTTTTATAATTGTTTTTATTGGTTTTTTCTGAAAGATCAGCCAATCAGACTGCATATGCAAATGACCTCTGTGTTCTGACTGTCTATTGGGTGGAGAGGAACAGCAAAGTGTTTAGAATATTGGTGGCAAGACTCAGGCAATGCAGCCAGGGGATAGAGACAGCTTGATTGACACATCAGGCAGCCAACAGATTTTGGCAAGCATAGAATGTTGCCAGACGAAAATGAAATTATATAATAAGGACAGATAAAGTTTATATCTTTGATATATCTTTGGCATTACATTGTATGGCATGCATGGTCCAGCCCAAAGTGACATTTATTTCAGATCCGGCCCTCGTAACGAATAAATTTGACACCTCTGCCATAGAGTCCACCTTCCAAAGCATCCATTTTCTCCAGGGGAACTGATCTCTGTAGTCTGGAGATGAGCTGTAATTCTAGGGGATCTCAAGGTCAGAGGAGGAGGAGGAGGAGAAAAAGGAGAGGAGATTGGATTTATACCCCGCCCTTCCCTATCCAAAGGAATCTCCAAGCAGCTTACAATCTCTTTTCCCTTTCCCTCCCCACAACAGACACCCTGTGAGGTCGGTGGGGCCGAGAGAGCTCTTTCGAGGACTGCTCTTGAGAGAACAGCTCTGAGAGAACTTGTAACTGACCCAGGTCACACCAGCAGCTGCATGTGGAGGCGTGGGGACTTGCCTCCCTAATGCCCTTCTTGTCCTTTGGAAAATTTGACAAGGAGGTATCTGTTTTCCCTAGGAAGGTTAAAAGAAACCTCCCAGTGGTAAACTGGGGCAAAGGGGAAGAGGTCAAAACCCTCTCTCTTCCCCTAGGCTGGCCTTCGCCCTGAAACTGGCGGCTCAGGAGTTACGCGATAGAAAAGGAAGAAGTCGGTAAAAACGATTGTGAGACAATCCTGCCTTAAATCACCGATATATTAATAATCCAGTCCCCCAAAGCCAATTTTTATCTTTCTGCCGAGACTGTTGCTGGTTCTGTATGTTGTTTCCATCATGTGTAATATACTCGGAACAGCCGTTGAACTGGGCACCCGGCCAGAGCTGTGATTTTTCTCCTGGGTGTCTTTCTTGACGGAGGAGAAAGGCCAAGAGTCTTTCCACAAACTGGTTTTTATTATGTTATTAAATCAGCGCAGTAGGGTGGCCATAGTTAAGGCTCTGGCCGTTTTTATCCCCATAAAGTAGGGAAAGAGCACTTTCTACGGCGTGGGAGCCGCTGAAACGCGAGCAACAAAGCTGCTGGCTGAACCCAAACAAAACCACACAGTCGGGAAGAAACTCTGTTGGAGACGCTCTGAAAATACCTGACAAAAGATCTTAGAAAGAGGAGAAAGATCTCCTCCCCCTCCCTTCTGGGATGCCAATCTCCACTTGGGGCCTGGAAATCTCCTAGAATTACGACAGATCACCAGAGTACAGAGATCAGTTCCCCTGGAGAAAATGTCTGCTTTGGAGGGTGGAGTTGATGGCAGTTTGGTGTAGTGGTTACGAGTGTGGACGCTAATCTGGGAGAACCGGGTTTGATTCCCCACTCCTCCACATGCAGCTGCTAGTGTGACCTCGGGTCAGTCACAAGTTCTTTCAGAGCTGTTCTACCTCACAGGGGCTGCGTTTGGACTGGCGGTTTGGCCCGATATAGGGACCTTTCACAAACTGATTAAATGGGCCCATTCGCACAGCCACAGCTGTCAGGCGTTCCTTGGGCGTGCTCACCCCGTCAGAGGACAACTTGGAGCTGGGTTGAAAAGGCACCACCTCCAAAGTAGAGTTTTTGTTTCCTTGCACATTTATCAAGCATGGCTGGCTGTGAACATGAGGGAGCACACACAGAACGGCTTTAAAAAAAATTGCCGATTTGCGCATGTGTGTGCATGAATTTTGGCGCTACAATAGTGTGGATGCCTTCCCATGGGATGTCTCCGTGGGTAACCCGCAGTAGGGTGTGCTGTGTGGCTGATACGTACCACAACATTTTAAACTGGGTCAATTAGAGGTGGCACTATATCGTGGCAAGGGTGTCTGTTGTGGGGAGGGGAAGGGAAAGGAGATTGTGAGCCACTCTGAGACTCCTTGAGGTAGTGAAGGGCGGGGTATAAATCCAATCTCCTCCTCCTCCTCCTCCTCTTCTTCTGTAGCAGGTATATATAAAAATCTGCACATCTAAACAAATCTCCAGTGCCGGATCAGAGGTCAAACTTTGTCCCACCCTCTTTCTAAAAACCTGATGAGTGCCAGGAAAGGTGTTAGCACGCACATGGGGCCCAAAGGGTGCCACACTGGGGAACCCTCGTGTAGACAGCCCGACTATAAATTGTGTACAGTGACCACAAAACACGTGGACGCAAGACAAACAGACCCACAAAAGCGACAGGGGGAAACAGAGCCAAAACCACCCATCATGAGCTCACCCCTCCAAAGGGGGTGAATCAGTATATGACAGCGATGAGGCAGCTGCTATTTTTAAAGTTTGTTTCTGAGACCGGGTTTTCCCACTTGCGTTTGTTCTAACCAACTGACTAACACTTTCCTCCCTGCGCGGAAGCAATTGTTTATTACTAGCTGACAGTCAATACTTACAGCAGAATGGGTGTTCCTGTATAGCCCGGATATGCCTCTTGTGATGTTTCCTTGTTGTGGTCTCTGTAATCAGTCATCCCTGCTAGGGACATTCATCTACTAAAAATGCTTGTGCATTCATTTACTTGTAAAAAACATGGCTTTTGTGATAGTCAATTTATTATTTATTTTCATTTATTTACTAGGAATAAGGCCCGTTGTAGAAATAAATACAACGGGCTCTAGAAAGGGGCTCTGGGAGAGTGCCCCGGCCTTGGGCACTCAGTGTCATTTTGCTGTGGCGACCTCAGCAGGGTATAATGACACAGAGTCCTCCATTTTCTCCAGGGGAAAATCTCTACCATCTGAAGAGCAGTTGTAATTCAGTGTGATCCCCATCCCTCCCCTGGAGATTGGCAACAATGGTTCCCCATAAGGGAACGGGTGGTTTGAAGGGTGGAGTCTATGGCATTGAACCTGTTTGAGGTCCCACCCCTGCTGAAACCTCACCCTCTCCAGGGTCCACCCCTCAAATCTCCAGGAATTTCCCAATCTGGAGTTGGCAACCTTATCTCCCAGCCAACTGTCAGTGTATCGTTATCAGCCCCCTGGCTTCAGCTTTCCACCTCCTCCCCTTTCCCCCCTAGAGAACAGTTGTAATTTTGAGTGATCTCCAGTCCCCACCTGGAGATTGGCAACAATGGTTCCCCATGAAGGACTCACTGGCTTGGAGGGTGGAGTCTATGGGATTGTACCTGTCTGAGGTCCCACTCCTCCTTAAACCTCACTGTCTCCAGGCTCCATCCCTCAAGTCTCCAGGAATTTTCCACCTGGAGTTGGCAACCCTATCTCCTTCCCAGCCAATCATCAACCTCACTCTTCAAGTTTCCATCCCCCCACCGTGCTCTGAAGCCCTGACTGCTATGTCACATTGGCTGTCATAAAGGGTCCATCTCAGCAGGGTATAAGGAAGTAGAGTCCACCATTTTCTCCAGGGGAACTGATCTTTGCCATCTGGAGAGCACTTGTAATTCTGAGTGATTTCCAGCCCTCGCCTGGAGATTGACAACCATACTTCCCCTGGAGGAAAAGTAGTCTTTCTCTGCAATGGGACTGAAGCAGCTGACATCATTCTCCTCTCCCCCTTTTTGCACAACAAACCCTGTGAGGTAGGTTAGGCTTAAAGTCTGTGACTGGCCCAAAATCACCCACTCAGCAAGAACCTGGGTCTAGCAGATCCTGCTCTGAAGCACTGACTGCTACGCCTAGGGTAGCCAACCTCCAGGTGGAGCCTGAAGATCACCCGGTATTACAATTGAACTCCAGACAACAGATCTCCCCCACCCCCGGAGAAAATGTCTGCTTTGGAGGGTGGCCTCTATGACATTCTGTGCAGCTGGCCCCAATGAGTTTTCTCCCAGAGCCCAACATAGGTGTGGAAAGGGGCTTTCAGAGAAGCAAGCTTGGTTGCCTAGCAACAGGCACTAAGCAGGAGAGAGAGCCTGAGGAATTTCACACAGCCAATATGTTCCGTTTCAGGAACTCTTCAGTAACGGTTTCTGTCAGGCATTTCACACAGAACTGTTGTAGTACCGGTTCTCTAACGGAACATATTGGCCCTTTCACACAGAAACATGCCTTTCCCATTGGGGAAGCGTTCCTGAGCCGGTTTACCTTGAAACCTCCTCCCAAGCATTCTTCAGTTCTTGTACCAGTCCTGAAGTGCTACAGGGTGCTGTGTGAAATGCCCCCTGTTTCTGACAGTTTTTTCTGACAGTTTATTCTGGGCACACTGGCAGTGTGCAGGGGAGGGGGTTATGCTGATAGTCCATTGTCTTTTCACTGACTGAAGCAGGCCACTGAGGGGACAGTTAGACCCACCTGGCAGTGGGCGGAGGAGAAGAGTGGACCCAGCACCCAGTCGGTCCTTCCCCTTCGCTGGCTCCCTCCAGACTGAGGCCAAGATGCTGGCCAGTGGCTGTGTGGGCGGGACTCAGGCAAAGCAGGGCAAGAATGCAGCCAGTGGCCAGGGACCCCCTTTTGAGTGGCAGTCCATCCAGCCAACTGATTTTGGCTCCCCATGGAATCTTGCCCCATGGAATCTTTATATAATAGGAAAGATTTATTAAATTCTATTTTCACCTGCCCTCCCCTGAAAAGACAGGGCTCAGGTGTCAGAGTCCCACAGTAATGAGTCCCAACACACAGTCTTAATCAGTAAGCTGTTTATTGGAATCAGTAAAGGTAGGCATCCTGAACACATTTTATTTATTTATTTCTAGGCCGCTCTCCCTGCTGTTGCAGGCCCAGAGCGGCTTACAAGCGGCAAAGCCAAGATTCATAAATATAATAACAATTAAAACAGTTAAAATGTTATAAAACATTCACAATTAAACAACAGCAGTTTAATAGTTTCATTTTGTGTCAGTAATGCCTCTCCAGGCTAGGGCTGCCAAGTCCTCCGGTAGGGCGGGGGAAACACCAGTTTTTACTGCTTACCCCCGCTTTTTCAAAATTGGCCCCCGGGGGACAAAATGGCTGCCAGCAGGAAGTCGGAGTCTTCCCTGCCCTGCCTTAAAAGGGAAATGTCTGCAGAGAGCCTGCCCTGCAGTAAAAAGCCTCACCAGACATTTCCCCTTTAAGAAGTCAACAAGAGAGCTTCCACAGCAAGAGAGGTCCGCCCAGAGATTAAGGAGGGACTGAAGGGGCTGCTTTTGCATGTGGCTTGCAAGGTAAGTTTCTCTTCCAGCTCTTTTCCTTCTCTCTCTCTCCCTCGTTCTTTCTTTTTTCTGTCCGTCTGTCTGTCTGTCTGTCTCTCTCTCTGTCCCCATCCAGCAGAGGTCTATCAGTGGCTATTATTAGCCACAAGGTCTAAATGGAAGTAAGTGCCTCTGCCAGTTTTTTTCCTTCTCTCTCTCTCCCTCTTTCTTTCTTTTTTCTGTCTGTCTGTCTGTCTGTCTGTCTGTCTGTCTCTCTCTGTCCCCATCCAGCAGAGGTCTATCAGTGGCTATTATTAGCCACAAGGTCTAAATGGAACCCTTTGTCTGGGGCAGTGATGCTCTGCATTCTTGGTGCTTGGGGGGCAACAGTGGGAGGGCTTCTGGAGTTCTGGCCCCGCTGCTGGACCTCCTGAGGGCACCTGGTATTTTTGGCCACTGTTGTGACACAGAGTGTTGAACTGGATGGGCTGTACTGGATGGGCCGATCCACTGTGGCTTCTCTCCTGTTCTTATGATATGAAAATCATATTAAGCACTTGTGTAGCACTTAGTGCTTCATATTCTGCCGAGATGAGGAAGGATTCAGTAGGGCTGTTGCTCAGTGATAGAGCATCTGCTTGACATGCAGGAGGTATCAGCCTCTTCAGCTAAAAAAGGATGAGGTAATAGGTGACATTAAAGATCTCAGCCTGAGACCCTGGAGAGCCACTACCAGTCTGAGTAGTCAATACTGACCTTGATGGACCAATGGCCTGATTCAGTATTAGGAAACTTCATGAGTTCATGTGTCAGCATGTGGAAGCAACATCACAGGATGTGACATCACAAAATGATGTCACTTCCTTTCTCCTGGCTCCACCCCCAAAGTCTCCTGGCTCCACCCCCAAAGTCCCCAGATATTTCCCGAGTTGGACTTGGCAGCCCTACTCCAGGCGGGAGTTGGGAAGCTGTATATAATTCAAAGTGTGCCCTGCGGTGGGAAGGGGCCAATCACAATAAGCAAGCAAATGTGCCAGAAAAAAAACGCTCCACAGTTCCCAAGGGAAGAAAAGTAACAGGGCGTCAAGGTCAGGCACAGACAGTGGGAGAGATAACATAGAGAGGCAAAAGTGAAACTTAGCATACCTTAAGACATCTGCTTATTACAGCATTAGCTTTACCCAGCCTACAACACCTATCCCCCACCATCCATGGCGGCGTAGCTGACTTCAGGGCAGTGTACAATGTAATATTATATAATACATAATTGGAAACAGCAATAAAATAACAGTTATCAGCCTAAAAGATGGTGCAAAAATCCCAGTAGCGCCACAGGGAGGCATGGAGTAGGAGAGCCAAAAAGATGGAAATATCACTGTCCTCAGCTGAACTTCTGGCAGAATATCTCTGCCTTACAGGCCCTGTGGAACTGCATAAGAACATAAGATCTGCATAAGAACATAAGATCTGTTCTAACCCGACTGCTCAGCGATTTCATGGAGTGCCCACGATTTCTTGTATTGTGAGAAAGGAAGAAGAGTACCTCTTTCTCGACCTGCTCTATCCCATGCATAATCTTGTAAACCTCAATCATGTTACGCCTCAGTCGTCGTTTCTCTGAGCTGAAGAGCCCCAAGCACTTCAGCCTTTCTTCATAGGGAAAGTGTTCCAACCCTTTTGTCATCCTAATTGCCCTTTTCTGCACTTTTTCCAATGCTATAATAGCCTTTTTGAGGTGTGGTGACCAGAACTGTACTCAGTACTCCAAATGAGGTCACACCATCGATTTCTACAGGGGCATTATGATACTGGCTGATTTGTTTTCGATTCCCTTCCTAATAACCCCCAGCCTAGTGTTGGCCTTTTTCATTGCAGTCGCACATTGTCTCGACATTTTCATTGAGTTATCTACTATGACTCCAAGATCTCTCTCTTGGTCAGTCTCCGCCAGTTTGGAGTATTTATATTGTGTATTTGTATGTGTATTTATAGTTAGGATTTTTGGCTCCAATGTGCACATTGAACCCCATTTTCCACATTGATGCCTACTCACCCATCCTTGACAGTTCCCTTTGAAGTGCCTCACAATCCTCCCTGGTTCTCACCACTCTGAACAACTTCGTGTTCTGTCTAGTTTGGATGGAATTCCCACCCAAGGAACCATCCGAGCCAAATTCCGATATTTGCTGCACGGCTACGTTTTGATCCACATCTCCCCCCACAATTTCCCTGTATCTTCTTGATCCTAAAAAATCAAGATCAAGAAGATGCGGGGGAAATCAGGAGAAGATGTGGGTCAACATGCGGCCGCGGAGCAAATAGCGGGAAATTGAGCACAACAACTGGGGGAAATGGGAGACCAAGGGTGGGACAACTGCTTTTGCAGAATTGGTTTCTGTCTGGGGCAGTGATGCTCTGTATTCTTGGTGTTTCGGACGCAAGAGTGGGAGGGCTTCTGGGGTTATGTTCTTATGCTCCCAAACACTTTCTCTAGGGGAACTGACCTCTGTCTCCTGGAACTAAATTGTAATAGCGGGAGGTCTCCAGGTGCCACCTGGATGTTGACAGCCTTACCCCACCTGAAGCAGGTTCGTAGCCAGGATTTTGTGGTTTATGGGGCAATTTTTTTCCCGATGGGGCTGAAGTTATGAGCACAGAAAGAAAAGCCAGAATTCAGAGGATGGTAACTCAGCTACTCTTCTCTCTATGAGTCTTCTCAAGCTGTCTGTTCTGCATAGATGTTCTTCTGCTGGCAATCACCCTTAGCCTATTAACCACTTAGCCAATAGAAAGTTATTACCAGGATAGATCTCTAAATTGCAAGCTGTCAGCCACTTTAGATGGCAGTTCTCAGCTGCTGCAAGTTAATCACTTCTGCCAGCCTAAGCAACAGTTCTGAGAACAAGCCAGCAAATGGGGGTGATGACTTCTCTATTCAAGAATGCTAGGCAGAAAAACTCTCTTCCAGGAGACAAGTTTCTTGGCACAGAGTTAGAAGGGATCCTAGAGGTCACCTACTCCAACCCCCTTGCTCAGTGTGGGAATTAGTCAACTACAGCCCTAACTCTGCCAGTCTGGTGTAGTGGTTAAGTGCACGGACTCTAATCTGGGAAAACCGAGTTTGATTCCCCACTCCTCCATTTGTACCTGCTGGATGACCTTGGGCAAGTCATAGTTCTGATCAGAGCTGTCCTTGAAAAGGGCAGTTTCTGTCAGAGCTCTCTCAGCCCCACCTACCTCACAGGGTGTCTATCGTGGGGAGGGGAAGGGAAAGGAGCTTGTAAGCCACTCTGAGGGTCATTTTACACCTCCCCTCTAAAGTAGTTTGACTGCTGTCTTTTCCTGTGCTGAATTCACAGTGGTGTGAAATTTCACTCCAGGGGGTGTAAGTGCCCTAATCAACCGCAATTGTTTAAAGCAGAATCAAGCTGGTTGAATACTAGCTTGACCACAGGAGGGCAATTAGTAGATGTGGACCTTTCAGTAGCAGCACGGTCTCACACCGCACAGAAGTGTGGGCAGGTTTTTTTGGAACTAGAATGATTCCAGCGGGAAAGTCAGCTGTAAAAACAGCCTGAGACTCCTTTGGATAGTGAAAGGCGGAGTATAAATCCAATCTCTTCCTCTCTTCCTCTTCTTCTTAAAGGAGTACACAGCTTTTAAAAAATGTTTTTAAATTACTGGGAAAAAAAGCGTTTACAGGAGAAATCCTTGTGAGGCTGTGCCTTTAAGAAAGGGGGCGGAGCTATGGGCCTGGCCTGGAGGCTGCCAGCCCTACCCAGACTCTGCCCCCGAGTGCACTTAAGTGTCTAGGTGCTTTAGTCCAAGCACTGGGGTCTTGCAGCATCTCTCAGCAGAGACGGATGCTGCTGGGCCGCCATGGGGCTACAAAATCCCGGTCTGTGTGTGTCATTTTCTAGCATTATGCTGGCGAAAACTGGGACAGCTCGGACTCAGAACAGCGGCCCGGCCAGCATCCCCTGGATGAAAGCAGCAGGGACATGTATGTCCCATTTGTTTCTGCAAGCTGTGGCAGGCGACCGAAGCCCCGTAATTGGCGAGAATAACTTTTACGGCGAATGGAAAACATTTGGGGAGATTGGGTTCTAAAGACAGGCAGTCGCAAACCAGGAAACGTAATTCCAGCCCTGCAGAGCGGGGAGGCTATGCTGGAGCTCGTCTCTGGCTCGCTGGGCCCTTTTCTTTCTTAGAAAGCAATTCAGCCTTATTCTGAGGGATGCCAACTTCCAGGTGGTGGCTGGAAATTGCCTGGACATCCAAAGACGTTGATGGGCAGTAGGTTACAGGCAGACAAAAGGAAAGACTACTTTACACGGAGAGGGGTTCAGACGTGGAATTCGCTGCCGGGGGATGTAGCGATGGCCACAGGAAGAAACAGCTCGAAAAGGGGCTTAGATAGATTCATGGAGGACAGGACTATCAATGGCTACAAGCCCTGGTGACTGAGGGGAACCTCCAAATTCAGAGAACCTCCACATTCAGAGGCACTAGGCCTCCGAAACCCAGAGCCAGGAGGGAAGGTTTCCAGTTCCATATACCTGGAAATTTTGGGGGTGGTATATAGGGGCTGCAGCGGCTCAAGTGGTTAAGGTGTTGAACTGCAGCCTGGAAGATCAGTTCGGCAGTTCGAGACCCGAGTTCGAGACCCGAGTTCGAGACCCGAGTGCCGCCCGTCTCTGGTCCCAGCTCCTGCCAACCTAGCAGTTCGAAAGCGAGAAATGGCAAGTAGAGAAATAGGGACCGCTTCGGTGGGAAGGGAACAGCGTTCCGTGCGCCTCAGCATCTAGTCATGCCAGCTACATAACCATGGAAATGTCTTTGGACAGCACTGGCTCTTCGGCTTGGAAACGGAGATGAGCACCGCATCCCTAGAGTCATATTCGACTGGCTTTCAAGCAAGGGAAACCTTTACCGTTACCCAAATCTCCATATACCTGGAGATTTTTGGGGGGGGGGGGACCGGGAGAGGGAGGGGTTTGGGCAGGGGAGGGGAGGGGCTTCAGCATGGTACAATGCCATAGCCACCCTTCAAAGCGGCCCTTTTCTCTGGGGGAGCTGATCTCTGTCAGCTGGAAATCAGTTGTAAAAGCGGGAGATCTCCAGGCCCCACCTGGAGGCTGGCAACCCTAGGCGGGCCCCATGGAGCCCATAGGTGCCACCTTGGGAACCCCAGTTCTAACCCTGATCGCCTCGAGTGGAATGGAGGTGGGATGGAAAGATTCGCTCCCTCTGAACCCTCCCCCCACCTCACTTGGTTCTATTATTTCCTTTTTGAACTGTTGCCAGAGAGTTCCTTGTTCAATGAAATGAGCTTGCGCGGGGGGGGGGGGGGGGGGTTTGTTAGCGGTTTGTTGTTGATAAGGGCGGGAATTAAAAAGAGATCTTTCAGCCGCACAATTTAACTATCACAAAACTTATAAGCGAGGTTCTGCAAGCCGGAATATTTACATGTTCGTTCTCTCCCCCGCCTCCCCGTCCCCACATCTAGTCTGATGACGGGTCCCTTTAATTAATCATGTTCTGTTTGGTCTCTGCCATCCGAACAGTTTCTCTTGTCTTCTTAAAAATTGATCTGACAGCCCAGCTGTTTGTTTGTTTGTTTTTTGCTACGCACCAGCAGGACTGAACACTACTTTAAAGAAAACTGCTCTTGTAAGGAAAGTAAATCAGAGATGTACGAGCCCCTGCTCCCTCCACTACCACAAGTGTTTTTTTTTAATGAAGTATTTTCTGAATCTCATTTCTGTTGGGTTAAATGGGAAACAAATCATTTGCCTTGGAAGCCCAGACGCTTCCTGCAGGATCCCTGATTCTCCACACTTCCCAGCTAAGGGGGAAATGCTGTTCAAACAAATTACAAAGATGATCTGACTCCAACGGTAACAAGAGAAAGAAATTTTACGTACAAAAACAGAAGCACATCTTACGTAACGTATTCATATAGGTACATTCCGGGCTTTTTTTCTGGGGGAATGCTCCGGCACAGAGTTCCGGAACCTCTTGGACAAAATTCTTTTAAAAATGTTTTAAAATGTTTAAAAGTTCATGAATTTTCAGTATACAGACTAAAAACTTCATTTCCCTCTTGAGAGTTCCAGCACCTCTTTTTTTTAAAAAAAGAAGCCTTGATGATGATGAGAGAGAGAGAGAGATGATAGAGAGATGATGGAGAGATAGATGAGAGAGAGAGAGAGAGAGATCCCCCTATATTTCCTTCCACACCCTATTTCCTCTTTCCCTCATCCTGGCAGCTCCCGTCTTCATCTTTCCCTGCTTCCTTCTCTCTTTCCCACCTACCCCACCCACCAGCCTCATATCTGCACCATCTTCACCTAGATTTATTCTTTATTTACTTCATTTATTGCCTTGCGTTCTCCCCAGCAGGGACTCAAAGGAGCTTACGTCAGTTTCCTTTCCTGCCTTTTATCCTCACAACAACCTGAACAGGTAGGTTAGGCTGAGAGTGTCTGACTGACCCAAAGCCATCCAGGAAGCTTCCATAGGAGATTTGGAATTTGGGGATGGAACTTGGGAGCGGGGGAATCTCAGTGGGTTATAATGTCATACAGTCTAACTCCAAAGCAATCATTTTCCCCTGGGGAACTGATCTCTGCAATATGGAGATCAGCTGTAATTCTGGAAGACCCCCAGGCCCCACCTGGAGTTTGGCAACCCCATTCACAGTCCTTCTCTGCACCTCTCCATTCCCGCCTGTTGGAAAGCACTAAGAATGGTCCCTCTAAGCTGTGGAGTCTTGTGAGCAAAAATTCTACTTCATGAGCTGCTGGCATTAAAGTTGTGAGCGAGAGATTTGGCCGCCACCTAAATTAGTTGGTTCTGGAGCCCGTCCTTCCTGAGCGAAGACAAAAACATGGGAGCCGGAGGCTGAGAAACAGTGAGCTGGCTCACACTAACTCAGCTTAGAGGGCACACTGCCAACCATCTTTTGTTGGGCAGCACGGGTACGCTCTCTCTCGAGACCACATTTTCACGGCATGCCAGCAAAACTCTGCCGCTATCCGATGATCTCAGACACACAGTTTCTGAAGCCTGGCACTCGGAAAGAGGAAATAAAATGTGGCAGAGAATAGGCGCGGGAAGGTGGGGGGGCAGGGAGAGAACTGTTGAGATTAGCATCTCAGTTTCTTCAGGGGAACGGGGAGGATACATGAACATACATGAAATGACCTTATATTGAAGCTGACCCTTGGTCCATCAGTCAATATGCCATTCTGCATTGGCTTTCCTCTCTGTTGTTCTACCAAACCCACGTTGGAACAGAAATTCCCCTCTGCATTGCATGCCGCTGTCACTTCCTTTGATCATCGGGTTTTATGATATCCGCTGCATAGATTTATGGCCATTCCGGGTGACTTTGCAGTCAGTACAGCGTTGCCCCATAGTTTTTGAATGTGGTTTTGAGCGGCACCTTCTCTGTTCCAGCTTGGGTTTGGGCAAACAACGGAGGGAAAAGCCAACGCAGGAACACAACATATGCCCAATTGATGCTCCTTGGCGGCATGGAATCCAAGCAGCTCCTGGGTGTAATACTGTTTGGGGAATATATCATAGCATTTAAATTATCACGAAATAATATAGGGCTCATATGGTCTTTCTGTGTGAGGGAACAGCAGATACAGGGTCTTAATCCATTTGAATATTTTTTATTGAAAGCACAGCCGTCAGTGGAAGGACCACGGGGCTGAGCTCTTTCAGCCCCACCTACTTCACAGCGCGGGGAGGGGAAGGGAAAGGAGTTTGTAAGCCGCTCTGGTGCTGGAGAAAGACCCTCGAGAGTCCCTTGGACTGCAAGGAGATCAAATCAGTCAATCCTAAAAGAAATCAACCCTGACTGTTCCCTGGAAAGCCAGATCCTGAAGCTGAAGCTCAAATACTTTGGCCACCCAATGAGAAGGGAGCACTCCCTGGAGAAGACCCTGATGCTGGGAAAGACTGAAGGTCAAAGAAGAAGGGGGCGGCAAAGGATGAGATGGTCAGACGGTGTCATCGATGCAACGAACATGAAATTAAGCAAATTCCGGAACACGACAGAGGACAGGAGGGTCTGGCGTGATGTGGTCCATGGGTTCGCGAAGACTGCGCGACTGAACAATAACTCCACTGTGCGACTGAACAATAACAAAGCCGCTCTGAGACGCCGAGTGAAGGGCAGGGTATAAATCCAATCTCCTCCTCCTCCTCCCCTTTGATCCAAACATAGCCATTCCATCCCTGGCATGTCTCCTAGGGTTGCCAAGTCCGGGTTGGAAAATACCTGGGGACTTTGGGGGTGGAGCCAGGAGAAGGTGGGGTTTGGGGAGGGGAGGGGCCTCAGCATGGTCCAATGCCATAGAGTCCACCCTCCAAAGCAGCCGTTTTCTCCAGGGGGACGGATCTCTGTCACCTGGGGATCAGTTGTAAAAGCAGGAGATCCCCGGGCCCCACCTGGAGGCTGGCAACCCTAATGTCTCCCCACTCAGGGAAGCACATCGCATACCACAAAAACACGTCCCTCGAGCTTCCAGCACAGAGCTGAACACAAAACCTTGTTTTATTGACTTGATTTTCCAGCAGTCTTAATGTGCCCCCATTTATGCTCAGTTTTCAGTCTCACAAACTAACCTCACGTTCCTTGGTGCTCGGCCGCCGAATGTCATCTCCACTACACAGCCTCGTCCCCCCCCCCCCCCCCCCCCCGGCCACCATCACTTTGATTGGGATGCAATCAAACCATTTTTTCTAACGGACTCCGCTGTCGACCTTTGAGGTACCGCATCAGTACAGATGTGTGACTGGTGCCAAGTCCGCTGAATAGACGGCATGGCCGTCAGAAAGAGGGGGGAAGCAGCCCGGCAGGCGTCCGTGGTGCATGGATCTGACCCTTCCTTCAACCCCCAAATGGCTAGATGGCTTCAAGAGGGGACTGGATAATCATATGGAGCAGAGGTCCATCAGTGGCCATATAGAGGGAACATCCTGTCTGCGGCAGTGATGCTCCATATTCTTGGTGCTTGGGGGCAAGGCTCTCTCTAAGCTGTGGAGTCTTGTGAGCAAAAGTTCTACTTTGTGAGCTACTGGCATTAAAGAAGAAGAGAAGAAGAGATTGGATTTATACCCTGCGCTTTACTACCCAAGGGAGTCTCAGAGCGGCTTACAAACTCCTTTCCCTTCCCCTCCCCACAACAGACACCCTGTGAGGTAGGTGGGGCTGAGAGAGCTCTGACAGAAACTGCTCTTTTTCAAGGACAGCTCTGACAGAACTATGGCTTGCCCAAGGTCATCCTGCAGGTGCAAGTGGAGGAGTGGGGAATCAAACCCGGTTCTCCCAGATTAGAGTCTGTGCACCTAACCACTACACCAAACTGGCAAGCAATTTGGCTACTGCATACACTAGTTTGCTCTGGAGCCATCTGTCCTGAGCGAAGACAAAAGGTGTGAGCTGGAGGCTAAAAAACTGTGAGCCAGCTCACAGTAATTCAGCTTAGACAAAACACTGCTGGGGGGTGGCAACAGCGGGAGGGCTTCTGGAGTTCTGGCCTCACTGGTGGCCCCTCCTGATGGTATCTGGGTTTTGGCCACTGTCTGACACAGGGCGTTCTGTCTCTGGGTTCTGTCTCCTCGGCTTCTCCGAGCAGTGCAGAGGCGCAGCGCCCCGGGGAAAGCCCTGCTAGGGTCTTTATTGTTTTTAATGTTTTGTTTTAATATCGATAATTTTATCATTGTCCCTTTTATGACTGTGTGCTGCTTTTCCAGAGACTTGCTCAAGGTGGCATATAAATTTTCTAAGTATACCATTTTATATCTGGGCACATGGCACTTAAGTACTGGAGAAATTTCACCAACTCTTCAGCAGCTTCCACCCCATCAGTTTGGTGTAGTGGTCAGGAGTTGGACTCTAATCTGGGAGAACCAAGTTTGATTCCCCACTCCTCCCCATGCAGCTGCTGGTGTGACCTTGGGCCAGTCACAAATTCTCTCAGAGCTGTTCTCTCACGAGCAGTTCTCAAAAGACCTCTCTCAGCCCCACCTACCTCTCAGGGTGTCTTGTTGTGGGGAGGGGAAGGGGAAGGGATGGGTGGTGCATATGTCCTGGGTATCTCAAGTCTACTTGAAACCTGGTGGTTTCAAGGGGGTAGGAAGAGAATGAGGGTGTGTTCTTTACGCTTATTTTTATTGCACCAAGTATTGGATGGGGAAGGGAATGGAGGAAGAGCAGGTCAGTTTTACTCACCTGTGGAGTGGAGCCTGAGGGGTGGGTGTTGCCTTCTGACACACTTCCGATATGTTAGGGGGTGTGACATATGCAAATGAGTTATGCAAATGAGTTATGCTAATGAGCTGCTGCACCTCTTTTTCTACGAAATGACCCCTGGCCTCCACCCACACATTTTTTTGTCTCAGCTCAGGAAGGAGGGCTCCAGAGCAAACCAAGTTATGCAGGAGCCCAATCGCTCGCTCACAACTTTCATGCCTGTAGTTCACAAAGTAGAATTTTTGCTCACAAGATTCCACAGCTTAGAGGGAGCATTGGACAGGCCTATTCGTGAGTTACCTAGATATATGTTAACTGCAGCAAGAATAGTAATTGCAGCAAACTGGAAAATTGAAGATTGTCCGACTCTTGAGAACTGGATAGATAAAAATGCAAGAATATGCTGTTACAGCCAAACTGACAAACTCCCTTAATCAGAGCTCGAAAGAGGAATTTGAAAATAACCGGCGAGTTTTCTATGATTGCTATAACCGATCTGTGTAGTTATGCGGTTGAATGGTTTATATTATGTGATCATTTCAGTATGAAATACTAAAAATGTTTTCTTTGGTATGATCATTATCACAACAAACTGTTGTGTTGAAAGTATACACAAATTTTTATGAGGTCATTCATGGTTTTTATCACATAGCTGATAAGATTAATAAGATAGGATAAAAATGTTAATACCTTAGGAGAAAATGGTAGAATGTTGAGAAGGTTGGTATAGTGGTTTTTAAAATGATAATGTTCTATAATTTTCCTAAAAAATCAAGTGGTTGAATCAAGAATTGTCCTTTATATTTGCAAAAAATGCCCATTATACTATGTTTTTCTTATGTTCTTATTCTTTCCCCTTACCCCTTTTTAAATTCTGCACTCCCTCATTGTTTATTGAATGTTCCATAGGTCAATTAAGAACATAAGAGAAGCCATGTTGGCTCAGGTCAATGACCCCTCCAGTCCTACACTCTGTGTCACACAGTGGCCAAAAACACCAGGTGCCCTCAGGAGGTCCAGCAGTGGGGCCAGAACTCCAGAAGCCCTCCCACTGTTGCCCCCCCCCCCAAGCACCAAGAATACAGAGCATCACTTGCCCCAGACAGAGTGTTCCATCTGTACCTAATACCTTGTGGCTAATAGCCACTGATGGATCTCTGCTCTATATAGGGTCGCCAGGTCTGGGTTGGAAAATACCTGGAGACTTTGGGGGTGGATCCGGGAGAGGGCGGGGTTTGGGCAGGGGAGGGGCCTCAGCATGGTACAATGCCATAGAGTCCACCCTTCAAAGCAGCCATTTTCTCTGGGGGAGCCCATCTCTGTCAGCTGGAGATCAGTTGTAAAAGCAGGAGATCCCCAGGCCCCACCTGGAGGCTGGCAACTCTGGCTCTGTATGTTTAGCTAATTCCCTCTTAGAGCCGTCCATGCTTGTAGCCGCCACCCTTTACTGCGGCAGTGAATTCCATGTGTTCATCACTCTTTGGGGGAAGAAGGACTTCCTTTTCTCTGTTCTGTGCTTACTGCCCACGAGTTCTTGTATTGTGAGAAAGGGAGAAAAAGTACCTCTTTCTCTACCTGCTCTAGCCCATGCATAATCTTATAAACCTCGATCATGTCACCCCTCAGCCGTCGTTTCTCCACGCTAAAGAGCCCCAACCTCTGTAACTTTTCTTCATAGGGAAAGGGTTCCAACCTTTTATCATTTCAGTTGCCCTTTTCTGTACCTTTTCCAGTGCTATAATATCTTTGTTGAGGTGTGGTGGTGACCAGAACAATATTCCAAATAAGGCTGCCCCATAGATTTATTCAGGGGGGTGACTTATGATACTTATCTTGTAGGTGCCACTGGACTCAAACCTGGTTCCCACATCTGTTTGTTAACTCTTGTATTTGTATGCTAATGTACTGCCATTCGCAGACCTTTCTTACATCCAATCTCAGCTATAATCACCCAGTTCTTCTGCATCTTGACTCTAAATGGCTCTTCCTGACAACAACCCCCACTCCCTATAAGTAATGGTTGAAAAGGTTCTATTTCACAGTATCTGAGGAAGTGTGCTTGCACACAGAAGGAGGAGGAGGAGGGGGAGATTGGATTTATACCCCACCCTTCACTCAGAGTCTCAGAGTGGCTTACAATCCCTTTCCCTCCCCACAACAGACACCCTGGGAGATAGGTGGGGCCGAGAGAGCTCTCTCGAGAACTGCCCTTGAGAGAACAGCTCTTAAAGAACTTGCGACTGACCCAAGATCACACCGACAGCTGCATGTGGAGGAGTGGGGAATCAAACCCGGCTCTCCCAGATTAGAGTTCATGCACTAAACCATTAAACCAAACTGGCTCTCAAGCTGATACCGGAAAGCTTATACATGGAAAACTTATACATGGAAAGCTTATACCATGAATAAAACTGTTGGTCTTGAAAGTGCCACTGGATTAAAACTTTGTTCCAATTTACTCTTTGAAATTCACCTCCATTCCCAGTGAGAAAGGTAGGGCACTGAATAATGTACTTCCAATTCACGTTCAATATACTCTAAGCCAGGGGTCCTCAAACTACGGCCCGGGGGCCACATGCGGCCCGCCGAGGGCATTTTTCTGGCCCGCCGGGTGTGCCGCTGCCTGTCCTCCGATTCCCAGCAGCACACAAAGCAGCGGAAAAATTGCAGCCGACTCCTCCCGGGCCCCATGATAAAGCCCCGTCCCCCTGATTCCAGTCAGCCAGGAGGAGGCAAAAGGAAGACTGGAAGAGGGTAAGGGTGGGGTGGCAGGCGCTCCGGCTGGCCCCAAGTCTCCTAGCCGGCTGAGAGGCCTCTCAGCCGGCTAGGAGACCTGCGCCAGTCCCAAGAGCCAGGTGGGGGTCTTTTTCGAGGCTTTTTGTGCTGCTGGGAATCGGAGGGGGGGGGGGAGAGAGAGAGAGAGAGAGAGGTTTCTCTTTCCCATCATGATCCCTGCAGTAGTGGAGTTTCAGGGGGAAGCAGCTGGGGGCTTGCTGCCTTAAAAAGTTTGTGGGGATGCCGAGTTCTTTGTTTCTTCGGAGAGGGAGAGAAAACAGCCCCGTCAAGGGTGCCTTGCTTGCGCGCGCGCACCCCCCCCCCCCCCCCCGGTGCGCCTTCCCTACCCGTAAAATAACATCTGAAATCTCCAACCGGATCTAGACTAACTGATGCACACTTGCATCACTTGTCACGACTAGCAGGGACAAATATGGAACCGGACATTGACCATCTCATTAGCCAGAAGCAGGCCCATAGTTCCCATTGAAATACTGGTAAGTTTGTGGATTTAACTTTACTTGTTCTTCATTTTAAATACTGTATTTGTTCCCATTTTGTTTTGTTTTTTACTTCAAAATAAGATATGTGCAGTGTGCATAGGAATTTGTTCATAGTTTTTTTTTAAAAAAACTATAGTCCGGCCCTCCAACGGTCTGAGGGACAGTGAACTGCCCCCCTGTTTAAAAAGTTTGAGGACCCCTGCTCTAAGCAATCATTTGCAAGTGGATTTTGCCATTTCCAGCTGTAAAACCCAATTGCAAAATGCATGAAAAGTGGATGGAAAGTGTGTGTGTGAAAACACCCATAGACTATGAATAACATAAGTAAAATACATTAAAACTGTTCTCCAGATGATGGAAATCAGTTCCACTGGAAAAAAAATGGATGCTTTGGATGGTGGTAGAAAAGGGCAAAGCGTCCAGTCGCAACTTAAAGACTAAGTTGGTTACTCAGAGGTGAGAGAAAAAAATATTTTGAGAAAGGAATTTAAAAATATATATGTACTTATTACAAACTGCACTGAAACGAAACTTTTAAAACACTGGCACAATCCACCCTTGAAGTGGCAAATATTGGAACTAAGAAGTTCTGAATCTATACAACCTGATACGTTTTGATATTTCTAGGTTAGAAACCTTGAACCAAGAAAAGAGGACCAATAATTCAGTATATCTAGGTTGAGAGCCAAGGCAAATGGATTATAAGGCATTCCAAGTATCCCGTGTGGCGAAAGAACTGGGTTGTATGAGGGTTAATTTAAACTTTTAAATCCACACATCCAAGAAATGCAGGCGTAATAGTTATTTCTGACCAGGGGTATCATAACTCTCGACGTGTTCATATAAGCATCAACCTTTAACTGCTCTTTTCTACTCCTACAGACTGACTAACACAGCTACCTATCTTGATCTCTGGAAGGTAAGTGGGGCTGAGAGAGCTCTTTCGAGGACTGCTCCTGAGAGAACAGCTCTGAGAGAACTTGTGACTGACCTGTGATCACAGCAGCTGCATGTGGAGGAGTGGGGAATCAAACCTGGTTCTCCCAGATTAGAGTCTGCGCTCCTAACCGCGACACCAAACTGGCTCTCCTCGGTACCTGCCCACAGCCTTTCTATCCGCAGTCCTTCACCTGCGTAACGCTTCTTCTCAAAGGAGATTTGCGGAGTTCACCAGGGCGAGTCCGAGACCCGGGTTTGTTTTTCTTGATCACATCCCACAGGAGTGATTTAAGATTTCGTACAAAGAGAGAAAACTGTATGGCGCAAAAAAGCTGCATAATCTGGGCTGAAGTTTTCCTCTTTGCACTGGCCGGGCTGGTTCGGGGCTGCGCTCATAAATCATTCGGCCGACTTCTGCGGCCCACGGAGTTCTTTAGCTGAATTGAAATCCAAGCTAAACAGGCCCAATTAAAGCACTTCCCAAGCAAGCAGGGGGGGGGGGGGGGGCGGGATGAACACTGCACCGCAGCTGTTTCTAATGAATCTTTAATAGGTTCTTCTTCAGCACAAAAGCCCCCTCCCTACTACCAGAGGTGCAGGCTCACATTTCCTGAGGGTTGCCAACCTCCAGGTGGGACCTTAAGATCTCCCAGAATTACTACTGATCTTGAGAGCCAGCGTGGTGCTCTGGCTAAGAGCAGCACACTCTACACAAGTTTGGTGTAGTGGTTAAGTGCGCGGACTCTAATCTGGGCGAACCGGGTTTGATTCCCCACTCCTCCACTTGCACCTGCTGGATGACCTTGGGCAAGCCATAGTTCTGGCACAGCTGTTCTTGAAAAAGAGCAGTTTCTGTCAGAGCTCTCTCAGCCCCACCTACTTCACAGGGTGTCTGTTGTGGGGAGGGGAAGGGAAAGGAGATTGTAATCCCCGGCATCTCCAGTTAAAAGGACCAGGCAGGAGGTGATGGGAAAGACCTCCGCCTGAGACCCTGGAGAGCTGCAAAGAGGGGCTGTGGCTCAGTGGAAGAGCCTCTGCTTGGCATGCATTATACATTTTGTTTATTACAGTCAAAGACCCATCAAATAGCAACATATCATAACAAGTTTGAGACAGAACCAAATATATAACCCAATGTAGCCAAATAACAAAATATACCATTCAAGATGGACACGGCATTAAAACCTGGGTGTACAAATACCGTGGAGCCATGGTGGCTCAGAGGTTAAGACGCTGAGCTGCAGACTGGAAGGTCTATAGTCCAGCTGTTCGAGACCTGAGTGCCACGCGACGGCGTGAGCTCCCATCTCTGGCCCCAGCTCCTGCCAACCTAGCAGTTCGAAAGCAAGAAACTGCAAGCAGATAAATAGGTACTGCTCTGGTGGGAAGGGAACAGCATTCCGTGTGCTTTGGTGTCTAGTCATGCCAGCCACATGACCATGGGAAAAGTCTTCGGACAGCGCTGGCTCTTCGGCTTGGAAATGGATATGAGCATCGCACCCCTAGAGCCGGATTCGACTGGCTTCCAAGCAAGGGAAAACTTTACCTTTATACAAATACCAATTCTAAAAATTTAGACTTAAAATTAGTAAGTCTAATTTTAGCAGAAGGTCCCAGGTTCGATCCCCAGCATCTCCAGTTAAAAGGACAAGGTAGGAGGTTGTGCGAAAGACCTCCACCGGAGACCCTGGAGAGCCGCTGCTAGTCTGAATAGACAATACTGGCCTTGATGGACTGTGGACCTGATCCAGAAGAGGACAGCTCAAGTCAACCCCTCCACCGGATCACCCTGCGTCGCTCAAAGCTCGATAAATCAGGTTCCTTCTTGTGTAGCCTTTTTGTCACTGCAGTTTGCGGGATTCGGTCCGGACACCGTCTGGGCAGCCTGCCTGCCAAAGATATTTGGAGTGCTGCAGGGTCATGTTGGCAAATACACAACGTTTATCATGTATGCGCTGCAGATGGCAGTGGCTCTTGCGCTGGCGCAGTTGGCGTCTCTTCCCTCAGGGCCTGTGCACTGGCTCAGTTTTGTAAAGGTGAGATATAAAAAAAAGAATATGCAAAGGTAAGCGGACGCTCAAAATTTTACAGCAAAGACTATTACCATATATGGAACAGGCAAAAAGTACAGAGCAGGGAAGCCCAGATGATGAAGGGGCTGGAGCGCCTTCCTGATGAAGAAAGGCTGAAGAGTCTGGGACTTTTCTGTTTAGAAAAGAGATGACTAAGGGGGTTGGGGGGGGACATGATAGAAGTTTATAAAATTCTGCATGAGGTGGAGAGAGTTGGCAAAGAGAACCTGTTCTCCCTCTCCCAAAATACGGGAACTAGAGGGCATCCCGTGAAGCTGATGGGCAGTCGGTTCAGGAAGAAGAAGAAGAAGAAGAAGAAGAAGAGATTGGATTTATACCCCGCCCTCCACTTCCCAAGGGAGTCTCAGAGCGGTTTACAAACTCCTTTTCCCTTCCCCTCCCCACAACAGACACCCTGGGAGGTAGGTGGGGCTGAGAGAGCTCTTTCCCAAGCTGTCCTTGAGGGAACAGCTGGTACAGAGCTATGGCTTGCCCAAGGTCATCCAGCCAGGTGCAAGTGGAGGAGTGGGGAATCAAACCCGGTTCTCCCAGATTAGAGTCCGCGCACTTAACCACTACACCAAACTGGACGGAGAGTGATTGCACAGAGAGGGATTAAAGTGTGGAATTTGCTGCCGGAGGATGTGCTGATGGCCACAGAAATAGACAGTTTTAAAGGGGGAGGAGATAGATTCATGGAGGGTAAGTCTGTCAGCGGCTACTCGCCTTGGAGGCAGAGTAGGGCTGCCAAGTCAGCCCGAGGGGCGGGGGGTCTCCCGCTACAGGGGTTCCCGATCCGCCGGCCAGCATTCGGCCGGCGGGGGAAACCGCACCCCCGACGTCGTCCAGCCTGGACGACTTCCCCCACGTAAGGACGTCACCCGGAAGTGACGCCATCACGTTGGGGGGCGTAGCCAGGGCGACGCTCTGGCAATCGCCCCCAAACTCTATGATATCATAGAGTTTTGGGGTGATTGCCAGAGCGTCGCCCTGGCAACGCCCCCAATGTGCTGACGTCACTTCCGGTGACGTCAGCTGGCGCGCACGCTTCGCGCGCCGGGGGAGCTCCCAGCCAGCAGAGGACTCCCCCCCGCCGGTAAGTTTAACCGACTTGGCAACCCTAGGCTGAGGGGAACCTCCATGTTCAGAGGCACTAATCCTCTGAATCCCAGAACCAGGAGGAAACCTCAGAGGAAGGCCTCGGCCTCTCTACCCTGTTGTTGGCCCTCCAGAGGAACTGGCTGGCCCCTGTGTGAGACAGGAGGCTGGACTAGATGGACCACTGGTCTGATCCAGCAGGGCTCTTCTGAGGTTCTTAGGAAGGCCTCGGCCTCTCTGCCCTGTTGTTGGGCTGTCCAGAAGAACTGGTTGGCCACTGTGTGAGACAGGATGCTGAAAGAAGAAGAGGGGGAGGAGGAGATTGGATTTATAGCCCGCTCTTCGCTACCCGAAAAAGTCTCAGAGCAGTTTACAATCCCTTTCCCTCCCTCTCCCCACAACAGACACCCTGAGAGGTAGGTGAGGCTGAGAGAGCTCTCACCGGAAGTGTCCTTGAGAGAACAGCTCTGAAAGGACTTGTGACTGACCCAAGGTCACACCAGCAGCTGCATGTGGAGGAATGGGGAATCAAGCCTGGTTCTCCCAGATTAGAGTCTGCGCTCTTAACCACTACACCGAACTGGCTCAGACTATTGGTCTGAGCTGGCAGGATTGTTCTTATGTTGTTAAATGCCAGATGTTTAAACTAGATTCAGAAAAGGGAGTCGCACCAGAGGTCGTATTGCAAGTTTACTTTAGTTACTGGAGCGTATGAGAGAATTTCAGGGACAAAAATCACCTTCTTTCATAGATTACATCAAAGCTTTTGACTGATCGTCAAAAGTTACGGTTGGTTTGAAAAGGAATGGGTGTGTCACAGCGTCTGATTATTTTGACGCGCAGCCCGTATTCTGGACAAGAGGCTATGTTTATCCTCCCTGTTCACTGCTCCTTTATTGCATGTTTCAGCACTAATCTTTGAATAAGTCACTTTACTAATATTCTGTGGTGCTCTTGGGTTTGGGGTTTGAATCCCGGGCTCTGCCCCCGGGTTGGCTCCAGCTGCCAGAGCAATTCTTTCTGCAGCTCACCGTTTCACCATGCAAGCAGCTGCTTTCTCCAGGGGAGCTGTTCTTTATTCTCTGCAAATCAGTCATAATAGTGGGAGATCTCCAGGGCCCTTCCTGGCGTTGGCAAACCCACAGGCACGCTAGAGGATGTAATGGCGTTCCAGCAGTCCTTGAAAGGGAGTTCATTGTCGCTGCGTAATTAATGCCTCTTGTGTAATTAAACGATTAGCGAAGTGCTCCAGGAGATCAGACCGTGTCAACTCTGGGAAATTGCAAGAACTGCGATACTCGAGCGGAAATGAGCCTGTTATCTGCGTCTGTGCCAGGGTGCTCCTGGGACCTTGGGGCCCGCTTTCAGAGAGCTGATCTTGGGGGAGAGATGGTGGGAGGCAAGTGAGCCCCCCCCCACCCAGAGGCCTGGAGAGGACCCAATTAGAATGGATGCTGCAAAATCAGCTGTCATTCCGTGGGAAATTGGCCCGGAAATATTGTAATATTTATGCCCCAAGCCAACAAGAACCAAAAAAACCCCCCACAGTAATTCAGAGGCAGGAAAGAGGAGAGGCATCCAGTTTGATTCAGGAGTTGAAGCCACACGGCTGGGGAAATTGGGGGATGTCAAGAAACGGAAAAAAGGGTTTCCCTCTAGATCTTCTCTGTCGTGTCCCTTGACATTTATCTGCTTACTTCATTTATACCCTGCCTTTCTCCCCCACGAGGACTCAAAGCAGTGTACGTCACTCTTGTCGCTGGCATTTTATCCTCACGACCACCTTATGTGGTAGGTTAGGCTGAGAGCGTGCGGCTGGCCCACGGCCACTCAGTGAGCTTCCATGGCGAATTGGGAATTCAAACCCGAGTCTCCCAGATCCTAGTTCAACACTCATTGACACCCTTCTCTTTCTGTGTGTATGTGTGTCTGTCTCTGTGTCTCCCTCCCTCCCTCCCTCTCTCTGTCTCCCTCTGTCTCTCTCTCTCTGTGTCTCTGTCTGTCTCTGTTTCTCTCTCTCTGTCTCCCTCTCTGTCTCTCTTTCCCTCTCTCTCTCTCACTGTCTCTCTCTCTGTCTCTCTCTCTCTCTGTCCAGGGCCGGTGCTACCATTAGGCCAAGTTAGGCGACCGCCTAGGGCGCAGACCTCAGAGGAGTGCAGAAACGGACAATCAGCGCCCCTCCAACTGGCCACAGGCTCTCACTCACTCATTAGCCTCGGCTCTCCCATGCTTTGCCTCCTCCAGAAAGTCACGGCAACTGCAGCAGCAGCAGCTCCCTTCAGCTTTGCCTCGCACCCTGCCTGCCCAGGCCCGCACAATTTTTTTAAAAATTAGCAAGGTCAAATTTTGTGCTTTTAATTTTCCCTAGAATTCATCTGTTTTTGATAATTGGTTAGCGGGGGGGGGGGGTGCAAGTAGTTAGCCTTGCCTAGGGCGCAAAAAAGCCTGGCGCCGGCCCTGTCTCTGTCTCTCTCTCTGTCTCTGTTTCTCTTTCTTTCTCTGTTTCTCTCTCTCTCTCTGTCTCTCTCCCGGTTCTGCACAATGCTCTCCTTCTCCAAAGGCCCTCTTTGGCGGTTCTGCAGATGTTGTTATTGTCCGAGGGGGGGCCCCTCCAGGACAGGTCCTCAAACACATCGGGCCGGAAACAGATCCCGCTTTCCGCTGGTAGCAAAACGCCGCAAGAGCTTTACAAAATGAGAGCACCATCTTCACAACTTTGGAGGACTCTTCTGTCAAGGACCCCTAATTTCAAAGAGCGGCTCAGCATCTTCTTAGCTCCCTCCTGCTGACACAAATAGGCCTGAAAAGTACATTGGTATCTGTTGAACTTTAGGTAGATTTAAAGTGAGGAAACTCAGTCCTAGCTCCGGTGCCGCAGTAAAAGGATTTCAGGAGACATTTGGGAGTGGGACACTCCTCTCCCAGCTCTATTTCTTACTTTAAAAGAGGGAAAGGTGGAGGTTACATGAGGACAGCGTGGGGGGACCCCTCCTTCCCAGCCCCTGTCAATCTTCCCAGTCAACCCTAATGGAAATCAACCCTGACTGTTCCCTGGAAGGCCAGATACCAAAGCTGAAGCCGAAGCTCAAATCCTTTGGCCACCCAATGAGAAGGGAGCACTCCCTGGAGAAGACCCTGATGCTGGGAAAGACTGAAGGTCAAAGAAGAAGAGGACGGCAAAGGATAAGATGGTCAGACGGTGTCACCGACGCAACAAACATGAAATTAAACTGCGGAGCACGACGGAAGACAGGAGGGCCTGGTGCGATGTGGTCCGTGGGGTCCCGAAGAGTCGGACTCAGCTGTGCGACTGAACAATTCCCAGTCCCACAATCCCAATCCATTTCAACGACCCCTCCAGCTTTTTTAAAAAAATGTAATGTGGTCTCAGTGTAGTCTCTGGTCAAACGGATCTTTAGGGGGTTTTTTTTGACATAGGTAAAATACCTAGAAAAAAATACATGAAGCACACAAACCCCAAAATTTAACATTCCAAATCAGGGCTGCTAGTAAACGTAACCAAATGCTGTCCTAAATACAACTGTCTTTAACTCCCTCCTAAAGATCAAGAGTGAGGGGGCCAGGCACACCTCCCTGGGGAGGCTGTTCCATAATTGTGGGGCTGCCACCGAAAAGGCTCTGTCTTGCGTACCCAAACAGATGAGCTTCTTGGGTCAATGAGACAATCACGAGGGCCTCTCCCTGTTATCATAGTTTCCGGGAAGGAACATATGAAAGAAGACGGTCCTTCACACACCTCAGACCCAAGCAATGTAGGAGGTTTTTTTAAAAGAAAAGAAAAGAAAAGAAAAAGATTATTTACACTTTTTTGTGTGTATTTTGTACGTGTTCGTGTGGGCCTAGAAGTCATGGCTGACTTCTGGCAACCCCTGGTGGGGCTTGGACATTTCAGAGAGGTGGCTTGGTATTGCTGCCTCTGAGTTCTGGTACTGGCATGCCTTGGAGGTCTCCCTACAAATTACATGCCAGGGTCAACCCTGCTTAGTTTCCGAGATCTAATGAGATCACGCTTGCCTGGACTATCCAGGTCAGGGCAATGTAGGGTTTTAAGGGTCAACTGACTGGATGATAGAACCCAAAAAGGTTCCACTTGTTATATTTATGAGGGAATAGAAATAAAAGTGAATGTGAATGAATGAATGCTACACACTACCTTCATCTTCCTATGCGTTGCCTTGCACTGCTGACAAAGCTTTCTCTGAGATGTCTGACATTGGTTGGGGATGATCCCTCAGCGAAGGGTACAGGCCTCGAACGCTGGACAGAAAACAAAGAAGCCAAAGTTTTTGTTGCATCCTTCAAAGGAGCTCTGGCCTGTCCTTCTTCCAGCCTTGAAAATTTCTGTTTGTGTTCTAAATTCTGTGGTTCATCCGATTCTTCTTGTCAGCTGCTCTGACCCTGTTGAGCCAGTTTGGTGTAGTGGTTAGGCACGCAGACTCTAATCTGGGAGAACCGGGTTTGATTCCCCACTCCTCCACATGCAGCCAGCTGGGTGACCTTGGATCAGTCACAAGATCTCTCAGAGCCGTTCTCTCAAGAGCAGTCCTCAAGAGAGCTGTCTCAGCCCCACCTACCTCACAGGATGTTTGTTGTGGGGAGGGGAAGGGAAGGAGATAGTAAACTGGGGTGGATAAGTCTAGCAATGGCTACTAGCCATGGTGACTGAAGGGAACCTCCACATTCAAAGGCACTAAACGCGAGAAGCCCAGAGCCAGGAGGCAGCATCAGGGGAAGGCCTTGGCCTCTATGCCCTGTTGTTGGCTGTCCAGAGGAACTGGCTGGCCATTGTGTGAGACAGGAGGCTGGACTAGATGGACCACTGGTCTGACCCAGCAGGGCTCTTCTGATGTTCTTATGAAGGCCTCGGCCTCTCTGCCCTGTTGTTGGACCTCCAGAGGAACTGGCTGGCCACTGTGTGAGACAGGAGGCTGGACTGGATGGACCACTGGTCTGATCCAGCAGGGGTCTTCTGATGTTCTTATGAAGGCCTCAGCCTCTCTGCCCTGTTGTTGGCCCTCCAGAGGAACTGGCTGGCCACTGTGTGAGACAGGATGCTGGACTAGATGGACCACTGGTCTGATCCATCAGGGCTCTTCTGATGTTCTTAAAGACGTGTCCTTTCAAAATGCACATTTCCTCCCCCTTTTTTTCTGATCCAATAAAGCAGACAGCCTGTTTCAAACAGCAGAGCCAAGTAGAGGTTAAAGGCTTAACCCCTGTCTACCTTTCCCGAGGCAAATTGTGGCAGTCCAGCCCTGCAATCATTGCATTTTGGAGGTCAGAACAAAGTGTGCTTTAGAGCACCCGAAAGAAAGCCACTGTTAGATGTCCTCGCTTTCTCTTAATCGCCTCTCTTTCCAGCGCCGCCATGTTCTGTTGAAATAGCTAACATTTATTGGGGGGAGGGGGCTGTCATTGGCAGAACGGGACCTCCTTATTTCATTGCTGCGCACAAAAACTGGTCCGTCTCCAGCACTTTGTAATTATTTGCTTTACTGGTTCTGTTATCACCACTGATGATAAAGGTGTGCCACTAACCGGGAGGCGGGGGGTGTTTATAGGCATGAGGTGGTTTGAGAATCAAACTATTATCTGAGTGACCCAGGTTCAAATCCCCACTCTGGCTTATAGGGCTGTCAACTTCCAGGTGGCACCTGGAGATCTCCTGCTTTTACCATTCAGCTCCCGATGATTGAGTTCAGTTCCCCCGGAGGAAACAGTTGCTTTGGAAGGTGGACTCTATGGCATTATGCCCTGCTGACGTTTCGCTGGATTGTTGCCACATGTACTCGATGCGGGGTTTTTAGGATCGAGTAGACGCGGCGGAAATCGGGCGAAGCTCCGGAGCAAAATGTGGCCATGCGGCAAATAGTGGGAAATTGACACTTACAATCGGGGCAAAGGAGCGAGGGTGGAGCAGTGGCTGTGGGAAATCGGCCCAAGAGCCTAGTCACTGCTCAGTTCTTCACGAAAGCTCCTGCCCTGCCACAAATTTTGTCCGTCTTTAGGTGCCACTGGAATCTTTTCCATCCTTAAAGCTTTTCAGAGTTGTGAACAAGAAACTACAAACATGAAGGGAATGTGAGCTGTTGGTGACCCCTAGTGGCCAGGAACATTGCGGCATGCCCTTTTTCATCTCACCTGGGAGACCCCAAGATTTTTCTTCCCGTTTCTCCAAGCGATTGCAGGGAACGTGTTCTCCTCCCGACTCTGAAATTTGGTGGGAAATTAATTTTCTCTACAACCCCCCATTTGAGACCTGAATGTGATTTATGGAGGGGTCTTTGCGATGAGTGATTAAAATGGGAAATTCGCAGCTAGAGGATATAGTGATGGCCACAGGCATAGATGGCTTTATAAGGGAATTAAACAGATTTGGGGAGGAGAGATCCACCAGTGGCTACTGAGCCATGGTGACTGAGGGAACCTCCACATTCAGAGGCACTAAGCTTCTAAATCCCAGAGCCAGGAGGAAACATCAGGGGAAGGCCTCGGCCTCTATGTCCTGTTGTTGGCCCTCCAGAGGAGTTGGTTGGCCACTACAGGATACTAGACTAGGTGGGCCACTGGTCTGATCTAGCAGGGTTGTTCTGATATTTTTATGAAGGCCTCAGCCTCTGTGCCCTGTGGTTGGCCCTTCAGATGAACTGGTTGGCCTCTCTGTGAGACAGGATGCTGAACTAGATGGACCACTAATCTGATCCAGCAGGGCTCTTCTGATGTTCTTATGAAGGCCTCAGCCTCTATGCCCTGTTGTTGGCCCTCCAGAGGAACTGGTTTGTTACTGTGTGAGACAGGATGCTGGACTAGATGGACCACTGGTCTGATCCAGCAGGGCTCTTCTGATGTTCTTATGAAGGCCTCGGCCTCTGTGCCCTGTCATTGGCCCTCCAGAGGAACTGGCTGGCCACTATGTGAGAGAGGATGCTGGACTAGATGGACCACTGGTCTGATCCAGCAGGGCTCTTCTGATGTTCTTAGAGTACTAACTGACTAGCTAAAGGATGGAAGCAGATGGCGAGAGGCCCATCTGCCTCATGGTTCCAAGGGAGGACTTGCATGTCTTCTGTCTTGGTACATGCAGGGAGAGCGTTCGTCCTTAACTGAGAGAGAATGGAAGGAAGGGGAAATGGTCCCTGAGAACACAGTCTACATTTCAAAGGGGACAGTGGCAGAGGAGTAAAGACAGGAAGAAATGTCAGTTGTGCCTATCTCACTATCTAGCCTCTCTCGCCACGAAGTCTGGAGGTCTGAGACAGGGGACATCGCATCTGGAACTTCCAACAGGCTTCACCCCCGAATCTCCAGGAACTGGCAACGCTACCTCCAGGGCCTACCTGGAATTTTCCTGGTCAGTGAAAGGCCAGTCCACTCCTGACTATTTTATTCATTAGACGTTTTTTTTAAAAATTAACCCTCATCCAAAGGACCTCACGGCGACTCGCAACACTTAAACAACATCATAATAAGATGGCTCGCGATCAAATCGTTTTTCTTTGCCTGCCTACAGCAAATCCTATTTTTGTGCTCTTTTTCAGTTCTGGCCCCCTTTTCACCTCCTCGGCCTGTGGTTTCCATCATCCTAGAGGTGGGCATGTTCCGTGAGTCGGAAGGAACGGCCAGGTCTCCGTTCGGAGGCAGTCCTCTCCCCAGAACCCTGGCAACGGTAGACAAGAACCCCGAGGACGCTGGCCGACAGCCGGCTCCTGTCTATTGTGCACGCCTAAATCTGCAGCCTGGAGCCAGAGGAGGGAGCGAGGTGGGTGCAATTAAGCAACTGGGCCCAATTATGCAAATAGCGGCATTTATCAGGCGTGAGAGAGGAGCGAAAGGTTCCACGTTGCACCTGGAGGAACGGCCTCTCAAAGCATATCCCATCCATCGATGCAGCTTCAAATGAAGGCAATGTTCTCTGTGTGTTCTGGCATGTGGGATGGTTGGCCGTACAACAGCCACACTCAGGCCTGAGAGATCGCTTTGGGCTTGGATTCCACTTTGCAGCCAGCTCACAGCTGTCGTTTTTGTCGCTTGTTTTTCCCTAGTGCTTTGGGTGTCCCCCCCCCCCCTTTTCCACATGTGTTTTGCTCCCTCTGGGACTGGAGGGCCAGTCTGGGAGAACCGGGTTTGATTCCCCACTCCTCCACTTGCACCTGCTGGATGACCTTGGGCAAGCCATAGCTCTGTACCAGCTGTTATCTCAAGGACAGCTTGGGAAAGAGCTCTCTCAGCCCCACCTACTTCACAGGGTGCCTGTTGCGGGGAAGGGAAGGGAAAGGAGTTTGGAAGCTGCTCTGAGACTCCAAGTGAGTGAAGGGCGGGGTATAAATCCAATCTCCTCCTCCTCCTCCTCCTCTTCTTCTACTACTAAAGAGAGCAAAACACATTTTTTTGGGGGGGAATCCTGAAGCAATAGGGACACACAAGTGATGAAAATGACAATGTGGTGCTTTCTCTCTCTTTCTCTCTCTCTCCCCCCCCCCCCCATTTTTTCTAAAAAAGAGACCTGCAATTCCTTCTCAATGTTCACACGCCTGCCCCTCGCCTCGGCCGCGGTGGTTAGTTGTCACCTTCTTCTGATGCGTTTTTTCCCCCAGTCATTTTAAAAAATATATTATTATTTGATTTTCACATATAACAGAAGAAGAGGAGGAGGAGGAGGAGACTGGATTTATACCCACCATGTACTTCCTGAAGGAGTCTCAGAGCAGCTTACAATCTCCTTTCCCTTCCCCTCCCCACAACAGACACCCTGTGAGGTAGGTGGGGCTGAGAGAGCTCTTTCGAGGACTGCCCTTGAGAGAACAGCTCTGAAAGAACTTGTGACTGGTCCAAGGTCACATCAGCTGGCTGCACACCACTGCCGCAGGAGATGGTGGTGGCTACAAGCATGGACAGCTTCAAGAGGGAATTGGATAAACATCTGGAGCAGAGGTCCATCCGTGGCTCTTAGCCACAAGGTATAGGTAGGAACTCTCAGTCTGGGGCAAGTGATGCCCTGTATTCTTGGAAGGGCTTCTGGTGTCCTGGCCCCACTGCTGGACTTCCTGGTGGCACCTGGGGTGTTTTTGGCCACTGTGTGACACAGAGTGTTGGACTGGATGGGCCACTGGCCTGATCCAACATCGGCTTCTCTCATGTTCTTATGTGGAGGAGTGGGGAATCAAGCCTGACAAGGAGCTCCCACTGTGGGACTGAGGAATATTAACAGGACAGGACAAAGTTTGAGTCTTGTGGCACCTTTACCAACAAAGGTTTATTCCAGGAATGAGCTTTTGTACGCATGCACACTTCTTCAGATAGGTAGAGGGTGAGCAGCAATTAGCATACAAGATTCTGGTTGCCACACCTCAGAAAGGCTATTATAGCATTGGGAAAAGTGCCGAGGAGGGCAACTAGGATGATAAAAGGGTTGGAACACTTTCCCTATGAAGAAAGGTTGAAGCCCTTGGGGCTCTTTAGCTTGGAGAAACGACGGCTGAGGGGTGACATGATCGAGGTTTATAAGATTCTGCATGAGACAGAGCAGATAGAGAAAGAAAGACTTTTCTCCTTTTCTCACAATACTCGCGACTGACCCAAGGTCACCCAGCTGGCGGCATGTAGAGGAGTGGGGAATCTTACCCGCTTCTCCCAGATCAGAGTCCCCGCTCCTAACCACTGCCCCAAACTGGCTGTCGTTGCCAATTCAAATACTCCATTTGCAGATCTACAGCGGGCCAGGAACCGCCCTCTCAGGCTCTCTGTATGGAACGGAAAATTGCTTTGCCATGGCTGCCTTGAGCTGCCCCCCTTTCGTGAGGAAGCAAAGTGTGTGAAACGACATGTTGGCTCATTAGGGCTGGTTGTTCCGCTTCCTCTCTGTGCCAGACAATGGCCTCGTTTCACCCAGGTGGGCATTAGCTGATGCCAAAGCGCACTGTCTTTTCTTTTTCGCTGTAAGGAGGAAGGCACTTGAGCATTTCCAGTCCACTGGGCGGCTTGCAGTCCCCTAGCAAGGCCTGGCCTCCGGACAGGAGCAGAAAGCCGGAGGGCGGCTCTAATATGCCGCAATCTTCTCCCACCGCCTGTATCTTAGAACTGCTGGCTTTTTTGCTACGTGAAAAGCCGCTTGCCAATATTGTTCCAAATGAGCCGCTGCAAGTGGAATATGTCTGGGGGAGGTGCGGGGGGGGGGGGAACCAGATGGATCCATTACGCTTTGTTCCGGTGGGGGTGGGGGTGTTATCAGCATATGAGGGGCTCCTGGTTTTCCCTGAAGGGTTGTTTTGGGAGGACAACACCACGACAGAGCCAGAAGAACATATTGCCTTGGAGTTGAAAAAAAGGCTTTTCGGGGTTGCAGGCAGAATGCATTGGCTTGCCATCTCTGGTCTGGGGAATTCCTGGAGATTTGAGGGTTAGAAGAAGAAGAAAAAGAGATTGGATTTATACCTGATCTCTTACAATGGACCCCCCGGGGGGGGGGCTGAATAGGAACAGAGGAGGAGGAGGAGATTGGATTTATACCCCGCCCTTCACTCTGAGTCTCAGAGCAGCTTACAACCTCCGTTCCCTTCCCCTCCCCACAACAGACACCCTGTGAGGTCGGTGGGGCTGAGAGAGCTCTGACAGAAACTGCTCTTGAGAGAACAGCTCTGAGAGAACTTGTGACTGAACCAAGGTCACGCCAGCAGCTGCATGTGGAGGAGTGGGGAATCAAACCCGGTTCTCCCAGATTAGAGTCTGCGCTCCCAACCACTACACCAGACTGGCTCTCAAGGGTATGAATATGACACCATGCCAGAAGAAGAAGAAGAAGAGATTGGATTCATGCCCCGCCCTTCATTACTCAAAAGAGTCTCAGAGCAGCTTCCAATCTCCTTTCCCTTCCCCTCCCCACAACAGACACCCTGCGAGGTAGGCGGGGCTGAGAGAGCTCTTTCAAGGATAGCTCCTGAGAGGACAGCTCTGAGAGAAGTTGTGACTGACCCAAGGTCACACCAACAGCTGCATGTGGAGGAGGAGTGGGGAATCAAACTCGGTTCTCCCAGATTAGAGTCCACGCACTTAACCACTGCACCAAACTGGCTCTCATCCAGTTGCCAGCTCTCGGTTGGGGAATACCTGGAGATTTGGAAGTGAATGCTCCCATGCCATGGAGTCCACCCTCCAAAGCAGCCCTTTGCTCCAGGGGAGCTGATCTCTGTAGTCTGAAGAGGAGCTGTAATGCCAGAGGATCTCCAGACTGCACCTGGAGGTTGGCAAACCTCCAGCCGGGGTCAGGGAATCTCCTATTACAACTGACTTCCAGACAATCAAGATCTCTTCCCCTGGAGAAAACGACTGTTTTGGAGGGTTGAGTCTATGGCATTGTACCCTGCTAAGAGGCGGTTTGATGTAGTGGTTAAAAGTGGCAGACTCTAATCTGGGAGAACCGAGTTTGAGTTTTCACTCCTCTACAGGCAGGCAGCTGGGTGACCTTAGGTCAGTAACAAGTTCTCTCAGAGCTGTTCTCTCAAGGGCCGTTCTCTCAGAGCTCTCTCAGCCCCACCTACCTCCCAGGGTGTCTGTTGTGGGAAGGGGAAGGGAAAGGAGTTTGTAAGCTGCTCTGAGACTCTGAGTGAAGGGTGGGGCATAAATCCAATCTCTTTGTCTTCTTTTACAAGGAAGCCATTCTGCTGACCCACATCCAGTCCCCAGAGAGGGAGCACCTGAACCCCAAGAGGGGCAGCTAATTCTCAGGTCAGGGGAGCCCTCTGCTGGTGGTGGAAAGTACTGTTAAGTCCCAACAAACTTATGGCAACCCCATCGGGTTTTCAAGGCAAGAGACCTTCCATAGGCGTCAACTACGGGGGGGCTCAAGCCACCCTCGAAATTTCCTGGGGGGGGCTCTGCTGCGCCTCCCTCGGCCCTTCCTAGGGCCGCCTCCGCCTCTCTCTCCCCCCCCAGCCTGGCCACTCCGACCCTCCCTCCCTCCGTCCAGGGGCCAGCTAAGTGATTGCCCAGCTTGGCCCTGGACGGAGGGAGGGAGGGATGGAAGCAGGAGCGGTCAGGTGGGGGGGGGAGGCGGCGGCGGCAGGGACATGGTCCCAGCGTGCACGCATGCTTTGTGCGTGCACACAGAAGAGCCCCTCCCTTGGGAGTTTTTAAACTCTACGCCCCTGAGACCTTCAAAGGTGTTTTTGCCCTTGCCTGCCTCTGCATAGCAACCCTGGACTTCCTTGGTGTTCTCCCATCCAAGGACTAACCCGGACTGACTCTCCTTAGCTTCTGAGATCTGCAGAGATCAGACTAACCTGGAACAGCCAGGTCAAGACAAACTTCTGCTGCTGCTAAAAATAGTAAAGGAATATGAACATTCTCAGAAAGCATTAATGGTGCTTTGATGCCCTCCAGTGGGGATCTTGTGACTTGCTAAATATACAACGATGGTCTGATGGTCTAGCGGCTGAGAGATTCCGGTGGGCTTGCCGTGTTGGTCAGAAGCAGCAAAACAGTCCAGGGGCACCTTGAAGTCCCACAAAAGTTTAATTCTGTTTAGAAGCTTTCATGGGCACGGACACTTCTTCAGATACAGTGAAATGGAAGTTACAAGTCCATACACATAGGCAGAGGGGGAGCAGGAAATTAGCATACAGCATAATGAAGATGTTTTAACAGATTCAAGAACCAAACAGGAATAACAAGCTTAGTTTATACAGTTACCATGCTATCAGGTCGCCTCCATGCTTGAAAGGGGACGGATGGAGCCTGATGGCAGGGTCTTAGTTAATTACTGTCATTCCACAATTCAGGATACATGAAGAAGAAGAGGAGATTGGATTGGTACCCCGCCCTTCACTACCCGAAGGAGTCTCAGAGCGGCTGACAAACTCCTTTCCCTTCCCCTCCCTACAATAGACACCCTGTGAGGTAGGTGGGGCTGAGAGAGCTCTGACAGAAACCGCTCTTTCAAGAACAGCTCTGAAAGAACTACGGCTTGCCCAAGATCATCCAGCAGCTGCAAGTGGAGCAATGGGGAATCAAACCCGGTTCGCCCAGATTAGAGTCCGCGCACTTAACCACTACACCCCGGCCTTCACTACCTAAAGGAGTTTCAGAGCGGCTTACAAACTCCTTTCCCTTCCCCTCCCCACAAAAGACACCCTGTGAGGTAGGTGGGGCTGAGAGAGCTCTGACAGAAACCACTCTTTCAAGAACAGCTCTGAAAGAACTACGGCTTGCCCAAGATCATCCAGCAGCTGCAAGTGGAGCAATGGGGAATCAAACCCGGTTCTCCCAGATTAGAGTCCGCGCACTTAACCGCTACACCCCGGCCTTCACTACCTAAAGGAGTTTCAGAGCGGCTTACAAACTCCTTTCCCTTCCCCTCCCCACAACAGACACCCTGTGAGGTAGGTGGGGCTGAGAGAGCACTGAGACAACTGTCCTTGAGAGAACAGCTGGTACAGAGCTATGGCTTGCCCAAGGTCATCCAGCCAGGTGCAAGTGGAGGAGTGGGGAATCAAACCCGGTTCTCCCAGATTAGAGTCCGCGCACTTAACCGCTACACCAAACTGGCTCTCTGCCCATCAGTCTCCAGTTTTAACGTATTTGTTTCCTTCAATATGTTTCCCCCCAGAACTGAACCCAAACAAACGGTATACCTTGAATAAAACTTTGCTGGTCTGTCTTAAAGGTGCCCCTGGACTCCAACTTTGTTCTAGTGGCAGAGAGTCCTGGAAGTTGAAGCCAAGGTACAGCGGCCCCATAGGGTTTCTCAAGGCCAGAGACGAACAGAGGAGGTTTGCCATTGCCTGCCTCTGCATATCAGCCCTGGACTTCCTTGGTGGTCTCCCATCCAAATACTAACCAGGGCCAACCCAGCTTAGCTTCCGAGACCGGGCTAGCCTGGACGACCCGAGTCAGGGGAAAGTGCTGTCAAGCCGCACCCAATGCTCCCTCTAAGCCAAACTTCCTTAACATGAGAGCCACATAGAAGTAACATCCGCTGTCTGAGAGCCGCAAGACATGGGCAAAAATTACACACGTTTTTATTGGAAGAGATGCAGATTTGCTTTTCATTAGCATTAACATTAAATAAGACTGCCAGAAATAAAAACAAAAGGGGTAAAAAGAGATATTGATAATGATATTTAAAGAGACAATGTTTTTTCCAAGCCAGCCGGGGGGGGGGGTGTGATTTGAGAACACATTTAAAGATGCTTTCTTCCTCTGCTCCCACGCGCACCGCAAGCCTACCCGGGGAGGGGAACACTGGCTGGGGAAGGGAAGACTGCCTCCCCTTCACTTCCCCAGCCACCCTGCCGGGAGCCGCACGACATGTCTGAAAGAGCCGCATGTGGCTCCTGAGCCGCAGTTTGGCCACCTTTGCTCTAAGCTGTGGAGTCTTGTGAGCCAAAACTCTACTTTCTGATTTACTGGCATTAAAGTCGTGAGCGAGCGATTTGGCTCCTGCAGAAATTAGTTTGCTCTGGAGCCATCCTTCCCGAGCTAAGGCAAAGACTGGGGGGCGGAGACTAAAAAACGGTGAACTAGCTCACACTAACTCAGTTTAGAGGGAACACTGGTCACAGCCGACTTATGGTGGTCCCATACGGTTTTCAAGGCAAGAGACGTTCAGAGGGGGTTGGCCATTGCCTGCCTCTGCGTAGCAGCCCTGGACTTCCTTGGTAGTCTCCCTTCTCAGCACTAACCAGGACTGACCCTGCTTAGCTTCTGAGATCTGACAAGATCAGATTAGCCTTGGCTGTGCAGGGGGGAGGGGGAGGACAAGAAGAAGAAGCTTGGATTTATACCTCACCCTTCACTCAGAAGAGTGGGTTACAATCCCCTTTCCCTTCCCCTCCCCACAACAGACACCCTGGGAGGTAGGTGGGGCCGAAAGAGCTCTTTCGAGGACCACCCTTGAGAGAACAGCTCTGAGAGAGCTTGTGACTGGCCCAAGGTCATCCCAGCAGCTGCATGTGGAGCAGTGCGGAATCAAACCCGGCTCTCCCAGGTTAGAGTCTTGCGCTCCTAACCACGACACCAAGCTGGCTCAACAGAGGAGAATCTCTGGCTCAGAGGACCTGATTACAGGCCCCATGCTCAGACAGCAGACTCTGCTAAATCCCCACTCCTCCCCATACCCCGCCGTCTCCAGGCTCCACCCCCAAATCTCCAAGAATTCCCAACCCAGAGCTGGCAACCCTGATCAGGACACCTCTTCTGTTCTTCCATCTTTTTCTAAACTTGGAAACGTGCCGGGTCTCAATAACGTTTTATAGAGATAAATCAAAGGCGTCTCTGTTTATTTGAACAAGGTTTGAGTCCAGCGGCACCTTGAAGACCAACAAAGTTTATTTCTGGGTCTCAGTTTTCGTGTGCATGCATGCGAGAGCTTATGCCCAGAATTAAACTTTGCTGGTCTTCAAGGTGCCGCGGGACCAAACTTTGTTCGGCTGCTTCAGACCAACACGGCTGCCCACCTGAATCTGATTATTTGGGACATGGTGATTTACTTAATAAAAAGGATGAATCATCAGGGCCGAGGCGTGTCTAAATCCATGTTATGCGTCTTTTCATATGCCAAGATTTGTCCTTCCTCACTGAAGTTTAAAGCATTTCCCCAATAAAACCACAGAAGGGAATTTGCAGTTATTGCTGTGGTTTGGTAGATGGACGGTGTGGCCTTGTTTCGAATGCTGTGTACAGTTCTGGTCACTGTATCTCCAAGGTCATCGCAGAGCTAGAAAAAAGGACAAAGGAAGGTGACCAAGATTATTAGGGGGTTGGAGCACCTTCCCTGCGAGGAAAGGCTGAAGAGTCTGGGACTTTTCAGTTTGGAAAAAAGAAGGGGGGAACATGATGGAGGTCAATAAAATTATTTATGAGGTGGAAAGAGTTGACAAAGGGGATTTCTATCTCCCTCTCTCAAAAGACTGGAACTGGAAGGCCTCCAGTGAAGCTGATGGGCAGTAGGTTCAGGGCGGATGAAAGGAAAGCCTACTTTACACATAGAGTGATGAAAATGTGGAACTTGCAGCCAGAGGATGTAGTGATGGCCATAGGAAGAAACTGCTTTCAAAGGGGATTAGATAGATGCATGGAGGATAAGTCTATCAATGGCTACTAGCCATGGGGACTGAGGAGAACCTCCACATTCAGAGGCACTCTGAAAAGGGCATTCTGTGCCCTTTTGGTGGCCCTCCAGAGTAACTGGTTGGCCACTGTGTGAGACAGGATGCTGTACTAGACGGACCTCTGGTCTGATCCAGCAGGGCTCTTCCGATTTTCTTATGAAGGCCTCAGCCTCTCTGCCCTTTTGTTGGCCTTCCAGAGGAAACTTAGGTACTTTAGGAAGCAAACTGGGGGGTGGTATCTAGTTTCTCTGCTGAGCTTCCAAGATTTAGTTTCTAGTTTCTCTGCTGCACATCCAAGTTCTGACAAGATCAGGGTAGCCTGGGTTATTCAGGTCAAGGCAAGAGACAAACAATCCTGAGTAGCAACCCTGGACTTCCTTGGTGGTCTCCCATCCAACGACTAAACCAGAGCAAACCGTGCTTCGCTTCTGAGATCTTCTAGCCTGGGTCACCCAAGTCAGGACACGATATTTATAAGGACCGCTGTTATTTTTTTATTATTTTCATAACCTTACAAATTAATTGCAAGTTTTTTACATCAGGAAATGAAATTAACATACTTTAGACATTTTCTACCACAACAAAATTGCCAACTCTATTCCTGCTACTATTTGATTTGTAAATTATAATTAATTAAGTCAGATAGATGTTGGCATGCCTAAAAAAAAAATTCTGCCTCACAAAATTGCTCCAGTACATCTGCAATTATAAACTCTATTTCCCATAATTTCCCATTAAGTCTTGTCATGCTTGTAACCGGGGCTTTTTTTGTAGAAAAAGCCTAGCAGGAACTTATTAGCATAATAGAAGAAGAAGAAGAAGAGATTGGATTTATACCCCGCCCTCCACTCCCCAAGGGAGTCTCAGAGCGGCTTACAAACTCCTTTTCCCTTCCCCTCCCCACAACAGACACCCTGTGAGGTAGGCGGGGCTGAGAGAGCACTTTCCCAAGCTGTCCTTGAGGGAACAGCTGGTACAGAGCTATAGCTTGCCCAAGGTCATCCAGCCAGGTGCACGTGGAGGAGTGGGGAATCAAACCCGGTTCTCCCAGATTAGAGTCCGCGCACTTAACCACTACACCAAACTGGCTCTCAATAGGCCACACCTGACAGCAGAAATGCATTAGCATGTTAGGCCACACCCCTGTCAGCACAGCTCCCTCCCAGGATCAGCTCCCCCATGTGCCCCATGGCTTGCGGGGAACATGGGGAACCCGAGGTGGGGGAGGCAGTTTAAACTGCCTTCCCCCCCTGGATTGGCTTGGCTTCCCCTGCCCAAGGCACCTGGAGAACCCAAGGGGTGGGGGACTGTAGGCATGGCCAACTCAAAAGCCAGCCGGAACTCCGTTCCTGTGCGTTCCTGCTCCAAAATGGCCCTGCTTGTAACCATACACTCTCTATATATTTCATTTTTGTTTCACAGCTAATATCTAAGCTACTTCATGATGAAATAAGATAGAAACAACATAATACTCCATTTCGTTACTCTCTGCTCTCTTAAATTTTTTTACTAAATTCTGTTCTTCCTCTTTAACTGGAGCTCTTCTAATCGGGGTTCCCTCCCCCCGGGACTCCAGAGCAATTCCGGAGCAGACACACAGGGTGTGAGTCTTGCCCACTGGGGAGATGTGAGGGGGGGGGATCCCAATGGCCCTTCCCATATGCTCCCCTACATTATTATTTTCCAGGCTACATCGCTTGATGAAAATATGAAGAACAAAAGAACGAAAATGGTGACTCTGTAGCTGCTGTCTCCTCCAGTGTAATTCTTTGCAGTCTTGTAGTACATTCCTCTTCTTTAGTTACCAATTCTTCATTTTCTAGCCTGAATCCAAGTCCAACGCCTTCAGACGCTCTTCTCCAGATGCTAAATCATGGGCTGTAAATATACATCCTTGGTGTGTAACCGATATATGTCCAAGTGCAAGCCAACGGTACCTGTAGTTCTTCTCTGTGAGCTTTTGTGCAATTGGACGCATACTTTTCCTAGCATTTAATATTTCAGAGGGAATATCTGGATACAGCTGGACCAAAGTGTCTTCAAGCTTTAAGCCACTGTTCTTCCTGGCAATTTCCAAAAGATTTCGCTTAATCTCTACATCCTTAAGATCTGCCACAATGTCAGGTATAAACGCTGGTGAGCCGGTTTGGAAGGGGAGGTTTAAGCGGAAAGCATTGTTTACCACTGGCCCCGGAAGCTGTATAATTCCTTCTAACCATTCATTTAAAGCAATAGTAAGGTCCTTGTTTAACTCAAAGTTCAAAGAAATTCCACGAAACTTTACTTTGGTTTCCCTTGATTTGCATTCCAATAGCATTAACTTACTTTTCGTCCATACTTCAAAAACTTTTAGCGCTCAGCTATTTCTTTAGAGTTCTTTTGGGTGCCAGCAGCTGCTAACTCTGCCTTCTCCTGTACCTCCTGTAGCTTTTTGTTGACTTTGTCCAACTTATTTATAACAGGAGTAATGCTGTTTCTTATCTCTTCTTTTAAGTCTTGTTTTAAATCTGTCAGCATCTCTTGTAGATGCCTTTTGATTAGAGAGTCCTCTCTTTTCCTTGCATGCGCTTCCTCCGTCTCCAACGGGGAAGGGGAGTCCTCGTCAGAAGAGTTTTAACTTTCATGCAGTGCTACAGGCATTGTTTCGGAGGGGTTGTTACGAGCTTTCGCTCCTCTAGTCTTCCCCATTGTTTTGGTAAAGCTGTGATATTTAAATTGCAGCCCGTTTTTGTTATTTTAATTCTTTTGTAGGAGCTTGATGCAGAGGCTGAATTGGGAGCGACTGCGCAGCTCACTGTCGCTGGCTCCTCCCCGCTGTTATAGGTTTTGATTAACAGGGTTTTTGTTTTTGTTTTTTAAAAAAAGTTTCTGCAGTTTTATCACCAATATCTGCATTGTTCATAAATCACATCTGTCCAGGAGTTCCTAGTTTTCAAAGGAGGATGAAGAGCTATTGAATGCTGGAGGGTGAAAGGTATAAACAGATTCCCAACAGCATAAAAAAAATCTGCGCTCACTTGATTTGTGGCTCATCTAATGGGATGTGTCAATTATTCCAGGAGGGCTCCTACCACATACCAATCACAACTTTTGTCATCGATTTCCAGGGCTGAGATGTGATGGATATTTTTCGTAACACTGGTGACTGATGGGCTGAGAGGGTCATCAGCTGTGAAGCAGTACGTGGGAGAGCTCAACTTTTCTCAGGCTGGAGATGATTCGGCAAGAAATTCCAAGGGGTGCCGAGTTTCTGCTTAGGCAGTTCTGTGTTTTGTTGACAGAACAAGCTGGGGTTAAAAACAAGGACAGCATGGAAGCCCTGTGATAAGTTGTGTGGAGGTCCTACTAGAGCAGGGGTGGCCAACCTGTGGCTCGGGAGCCACATGCGGCTCTTTCACACATATTGTGCGGCTCCTGGCAGGGCGGCTGGGGAAGCAAAGGGGAGGCATGCTTTTTCTCTCTTTCTCCCTTCCTTCCTTCCTTCCTTCCTTCCTTCCTTCCCTCCTCCCTCCCATCTATTTGCTTTCCTAGTTTCTCTCTCTCTCTTTCTTATAACTGGTTTTCCTCATTTGTTTTTATTTTTGGCAGTCCCATTTAACGTTAATAAAAAGCAAATTTGCATATTTTAAAAAATAAAAACGTGTGTGTGATATTTGTTCCTGTCTTGCGGCTCTCAGACATCTCTATGTGGCTCTTACGTTTATTCTATGTGGCTCTTACGTTAAGCAAGGTTGGCCACCCCTGTACTAGAGAATCATCCCCCACCGGCTGGCTCAGCTTGGAGAAGGGATTTAAAGAGACAAATGCCTTCTTCAAGCCAGTGGGGAAAGGGGGGGCCTTTGAGAACGCATTTAAAGTTAAAATTGCTTTCTTTCTCTGCTCCCCCCACCTCAAGACTTCCCGGGGAGGGGCACAGCGGCTGGGGAAGGGAAGACCGATCAGGGAGGCATGCCTCCCCTTTGCTTCCCCAGCCACCCTGCCGGGAGCCGCACAATATCTGTGAAAGAGCTGCATGGGGCTCCCGAGCCACAGTTTGGCCACCCCTGGGTTATCCCAACTTTCAAAAAAGAGAGGAGGGATGACCCAGGAAACAACAGGCCGGTCAGTCTGACCTCCGTCCCAGAGGGGATATTGGAGCAGATTGTAAAGGGAACAGTCTGTGAGCATCTAAAGGACAACTTGGTGATCCGGGGAAGTGCAGGGGGTTGGACTAGATGCCCTGTATGGCCCCTTCCGACTCTGTGATTCTACGATTCTATACAAACATGCAAAGTTTAACCATTTTTTAAAAAATCAGCACATCAAAATTAATAACAGCTTTCTATCAGATGAATGGTTTCTTTTTTTCAGAGCTGGAACCAGCGTCTCTGTCTGCAGGGGTGTGCAGCCGGGACCCTCATCTGTTCTTCCTCGCCGCTAACGATGGTGACGCAGAATTTTTTCTCATGGGAAACTAGCTTGGGAGCGACTGCAAACAGATGGCTGGGTGAGTTGGTGGAGTTAATTTCCCCCCTTTAAATACGTATCCCCTTACAAGGCATCTTAACTTTTAAGTTCGTAATTTAAGTTAATGAGTGGCATTGTTTTTTAAAGATTACCTTTATCGATTAATCAGCAAGCAATGCCTTTGCTCTGCACAAATGAGTTTCGGGCAGCTTCCTAGGATAGTTTGAACACTTTCCCCATAAATGATGTGCAGGGGATTTGTTTTCCTTGGGGGGACAAAAAGGATTCAGCCATGGGCCATGTTCTGATAAGGTACAGCGCAGGTATCTGTTTAAACATAAGAAGAGCCCTGCTGGATCAGACTAACAGTCTATCGACTCCAGCATCATGTCTCACCCAGTGGCCAACCCATTCCTCCGGAGGGCCAACAACAGGGCAGAGAGACCGAGGCCTTCATAAGAACATCAGGAGAGCCCTGCTGGATCAGACCAGTGAGGGTCCATCTTGTCCAGCATCCTGTCTCACACAGTGGCCAGGCAGTTCCGCTGGAGGGCCAACAACAGGGCAGAGAGACCGAGGCCTTCACAAGAACATCAGAAGAGCCCTGCTGGATCAAATAGCCCATCCAGTCCAGCATCCTGTCTCACACAGTGGCCAACCAGTTCCTCTGGACGGCCAGCATGAGAGTGTAGTTCTTTACTCAGAGAGTGATCGATTCATGGAAGGATGTCTATTAATGGCTCCTAGCCATGGTGGCTGAGGGGAACCTCCATATTCAAAGGCAGTCAACCTCTGAATCCCAGAGCCTGGAGGCAACATCAGGGGAAGGCCTCGGCCTCTCTGCCCTTTTGTTGGCCCTCCAGAGGAACTGGTTGGCCACTGTGTGAGACAGGATGCTGGACTAGATGGATGGCCAGTCTGATCCATCAGGGCTCTTCTTGTGTTCTTAGGAAAGATCAATACAATTGCAAATATTCTCTTGAAGTGTCCTTTGGATGCTAAGCTCAGGAAGTCTTGTATTTGACCACATTTTCCGGTTCATTCTGATCTATATTCTGATGACCCGGTTACATATCCACTCGCTGATACGGATCCAAAAAGAACTCTAGCAGTTGCAAAACGTTTTTACGCCTTTTGTCTATTGGGTGATAAATGATTGATAACAACTATTCGCTGCTCAAGATCGGATATGTCATACAGCCTAATTTTGGATGAAAGGTAAGCAGCTTTGGAAACTAATCTAGGGTAAAAAGCGGGGTGTTCGTGTAGTAAACATTTTGTAGACTAGAATTATTTTTCATGAACTAGATTTTTTAAAAATAAAAACGCTTAAAAATGACAGTCCCCCCAGAATAAGCTTTTTAAAAAAGCTTATCTACAAATTCGCCACTAGATGGCATCATCTGGACTCGAGTCCAGAAGCACCTTAAGAGACTGACAACATTTTCAGGGTATGAACTTTCAAGAGTTAACGCTCTCTTCGTCAGATACAAGTAGGAATGAGACCCTGGGGCCCTTATACCCCGGTCAGAAGGTGGGAAGAGTGCTGAAAAGAAGGAACTCAAGATGCAGACATTCAATGCACATTGGGGATGGAGGCAGAAAACTAGCATCTGTAGTAAGATAAGATTCCAGTGTCCCTAGAACAAAGTTTTCTGCCCCCCAAATTTTCTGCCCCCAAGAGTCCAGTGGCACCTTTAACCCTTCCAAGATTTTGGGGATATTTTGGCCCCCAGAAGTCATGGGGAAAAAATTGGTTAACCATCTAAAGCTTTCTACAGACACCAGACTCCTGTTATGCTTTTCCCCCAATGAACTCCAGTGCCCTGAAGTCCCTCTCTGCCCTCTCCACTGCCTTTTTCAAGTTTGAGCTTTATCAAAATGGAAAAGGAAGTCATTCTGACCCCCAATAGACTTAGCTTGAAATTGACGGTACTATGCGTAATTATATTTGGGGTTTCTCGTGACCCCAACAAATATTGAAACATGACTTTAGCCCTGTTCCCATGTATAAACAGATGGACCAACATCTCAGTTTTAAGACCAACAAAGTTTAATTCTGGGTATAAGCTTTCGCGTGCACGCACACTTCTTCAGATATTGCGCATGCAGACAAAAGGGTTATACTCAGAATTAATCTTTGTCAGTCTTAAAGGTATCCCTGGACTAAAAGTTTGTTCTATCCAGACCAAAATGGCTGCCCATCTGAATCCTATGTTCCTATTAACCCCCCCCCCCGGGGGGGGGGTCCATTGTCCCGAACCTGTGAATGAACTCAACCATCGGGGCTGAATAGGGACCCAGGATGCGGATCTCACTACAGGTGCTAATTTTCTGCCCCCAAGCATTTCCCCTCTGCATTCTGAATTCCTTCTTGGCAATACCCCTTCCACCTTCTGACTTGAGGTATAAGGACTCCAAGATCTCCATTCCCACTTGTATCTGACGAAGGGAGTGTTGAGTCTCCAGATCTCATGTCCCGAAAATTGTGTTGGTTTCTAAGGTTCCACGGGACTCGAATCTAGTTGTCCTACCGAAGGCCAACGCTGCTACCTCCAGAAACTAAGGGAAGAAAATGAGAGGTTGAACTGAATTTTCCTGACCCGGTTTCCCATGTGGTGTTCAAGGCCTTTCAGCCCCCATTGGTTTGCACATGTGAAAAACAGAAAGGCCGTTTTAAAGACACATGTGCCGGGGCGTCTGAGACTATTTCTGGCCACAAAGGAGAGTTGTTTTTCAGATCCGTTCCAACTTATTTGCGTATGTGACTTTGGCTTTTTGTCTCATATATGGGTTTTGACCGGGGGAGGGGGGCTCTTATCTCTTTCAGCAGTGCTCCATTTATTGAGTTCGCTTCCTGCTTGCGTGTATTGGGCAGCTGCTGGCCTTTTTTTACAGTTTTACAGTGTGTGGTTTTTTGTTTTTTAAAAAATGATTATATCTTCCTTTGTGGCGTGTTCGTTTTCTCATTGTCCCTGCTGGCAGCCAGAATGGTGGTATAGAAATGGTTTAAATAAACAGCAAATGGCAAGTCCAGAAGACAGCCAGCCAGCAAGGCGGAGAGCATGGAGTGGACGCTGCGCTTCCGACGCTAGGAAAGGCGGCTTCCACTTCCTTCGCCTCCCTCTGTGCTCCACCACAGCTGAGCACCCATGGTGCTGCAAACCATCAAAATTCTGCCCCAGGTCTCTGCTGTGAGACCAGCTGAACTCAGTAACCCTCTACAGCAGGTGTCCCCAATGTGGAGCCCGTGGAAACCATGGTACCAACAGATCTTTCCGAGCGCCTGCCAAGTGCTTTTAGAAAGTGGGCGGGGTTAGGTGGCGCTTCCCCCCACTGAGCAGGGCTTCTGATTGGCTGTGCAGATTAAAAGGCATCCTGTTAAACAGAGTTTCGGCCTGAAATGCTGAAGAGTTGCTGTTACGGTTATGCATGAACTTGCTCCCTGACCTTTTGGAGTTGGTTCTGTGTCCCATGGCAGGCATTTTGTGATTTGGCTCCGCCTCCTGTGGCAGGCATTTTGTGATTTGGCTCCGCCTCCTGTGGCAGCCATTGTGCGGTTGTACCCACCATCCCTTATCAGAATTCCAAAGGTACCCACAGGCTCAAAAAAGTTGGGGACGCCTGTTCTACAGAATTTGCAAATGATACACATTTGTGCGATGGCTTGCAATTTGTGCAATTTCTTATGCTTCTGCTAATTAAAGGAAGGGCCCAGAAGCCGTGCCTGGAATGAAACCCAGCCTGCCATCAATGAAGCTCTTGGGTTGCTTTCATTTGTTCCTTCATTCTTTCCCCCCAGAGAATCCAGATGATGTTGCAAATTTGCTGCATTCCCATGTTTTCTGTGTTATTCTCCCATGTTTTTACAGACCTGATTTGTGTCTTTTTTTCCTACTTACATATCAAATGCAGCACCCGGCTGTCTAGTTTTGACTGCCTAAGCATTACTTAGCTTCTTGAGAGCCAGTTTGGTGTAGTGGTTAAGTGTGCGGACTCTAATCTGGGAGAACCGGGTTTGATTCCCCACTCCTCCACTTGCAGCTGCTGGATGACCTTGGGCAAGCCATAGCTCTGTACCAGCTGTTCTCTCAAGGGCAGCTTGGGAAAGAGTTCTCTCAGCCCCACCTACCTCACAGGGTGTCTGTTGTGGGGAGGGGAAGGGAAAAGGAGGTTGTAAGCCGCTCTGAGACTCCAAGTGAGTGAAGGGCAGGGTATAAGTCCAATCTCTTCTTCTTCTTCCTCTTCTTAGAGCGACTTTCCCTTTCAATTTTGCTCCTTATCTATTGTTCTAATTCAATTTCTACTTCTCGGATTTATTAGTTATTTCCTTTTTACTCTCACCGGTACCAACATTCCTGAATCCATCCTTGATAATTGTTGCCTGGGAGGTATTAGTTACTGTTTGTCTCTTTGCAGCCAAAACAATTGCCCGTTCTCCCCCCACCCCCCTTTCAGGATTGCGTCTGTATAATGGTGCAGTTTATGATCATGAGACTACAACATAAAACGCATGAATGAGCCACTGCAGTCATGACCCCATGCACCCCAAACAATAGTTCGTTTTGGAATACCACATCTAGTGCTGGTGAACAGGAAATAACTGATCATTTCAAGAAACAGAAGTTGCTATTAACCACCAAAGCGGAAGGCTCAGAATGCTGAAAGGAGAAGTGGAACTTCTGCTGAATGACTGAAATTTGAAGGTAAATATATGGTAGAATCTTCCCTGCACAGATGAGCATTGTTGGATGTTCGTGGGGGATATAGCACTACGCTAAATATCCTGTAGAGCCACATCCTCAGTTCCGCTTGCTGCAAATCGTGCAAAAAGGAATGGCTGAGCATTGAGGTAACAAGTGGTGGCGGCAGTCGAAGCTGCCACCAAGACACAGCCAACTTATGGTGACCTCATAGGGTTTTCAAGACAAGAGATGCATAGAGGGGACTGGCCATTGCCTGCCTCTGCATAGCAACCCTGGTCTTCCTTAGTGGTCTCCCATCCAAGTATCAACCAGGTGTCAGTTAATGCGCCATCCCCTGCCCGGGAGGTGGGATGGCTGAGCCCGTGACGCTGGCGCCATGGCTGAGATGTGTTTTCACACCCGTTTGGGGACAAAGCCTAAGTTAGGGATCCCTAGCATGCTTTTAAGGTGGTGTGGGCTAGGGTTGCTGGCACTGGATTGGGAAACATCTGGAGATTTTGGGGGTGGAGCCTTGGGAGGATGGGGTTTGGAAAGGGGAGGGACCTCAGCAGGGTAGAATGCAAGTCCAAGTCCACCCTCCCAAGCAGCCAGCTTTTTTAGGAGATGTGACCTCCATCATCTGGGGATCAGTTGTAATTCCAGGCCTTGGCTGGAGGCTGGTAACGTGACGTATGGCTTGCTTTGGGGAGGCAGTCTGTCGTGGTCAGAACAGCTCTTTCCTTTTAAAGGCGTGTATGATTCCAGTCTGTTTGTCCCCTCAGACGGAGCGCAAAGGCAGCTTCTCAGTTCTCTGTTCCCCGTTGGTTGCCTCCGCGCCTCCCGAACTCGGCTCCTTCCCTCTGACCCACTTCTGCCCGTCTATTTAAAGGTTCTCGACATCCGCTTAGCCTCCTAAGTAGCTTTTGACAAAGAGGCCAGTGGGATTGGGGGCAGAGGTGCCGGTCAAGCCGGAGCAAGGGAGCACAGGAAGTCAGGTTGCCAACCTCCAGGTGGGGGCTGGAGTTCTCCTGGAATTACAATAGATCTCCGGACTGCAAAGATCAGTTCCCCTGGAGAAAATAGCAGCGTCGGAGGGACAGCTGCCTGCCATCACATACAGCTGATTGAGGTCCCTCCCTTCCCCAACCCCCACGGCCAGGCTCCATCCCCGAATCTTCAGGAATTTCCCAATCTAGATTTGAGGGTTGCCAACTCCAGCTTGGGGAATTCCTGCAGATTTGGGGGTGGAGCCTGGGGTTGGGGGTTGGGGAGGGACTTCAGCAGGGTATAACTGCCCCAGAGTCCACCTTCCAAAGAAGCCGTTTTCCCCAGAGAAACTGTAATTTTGGTGTAGTGGTTAAGTACGCGGACTCTTAATCTGGGAGAGCCGGGTTTGATTCCCCACTCCTCCACTTGCACCTGGCTGGATGACCTTGGGCAAGCCATAGCTCTGTACCAGCTGTTCTCTCAAGGACAGCTTGGGAAAGAGCTCTCTCAGCCCCACCTACCTCCCAGGGTGCCTGTTGTGGGGAGGGGAAGGGAAAGGAGTTTGTAAGCCGCTCTGAGACTCCCTTGGGGAGTGGAGGGCAGGGTATAAATCCAATCTCTTCTTCTTCTTCTAATTGTAATTCTGGGATGTCGCCAGGCTTCACCTGGAGGCTGGCAACTCAAGAATGCAATGAAGCCACTGGGAAACCGCCTCTCCTTTGCCTCGAAAGCCCCTTGCTGGGGTTGCCATAAATACATAATCATGTTGTACCACATCCTTGGAGAAGGGAATGCTTTTATCCATTGCCAGACTGTGGAGTATTCCTTGTACTCAAGACTTCGCAGACTGAGAGAGGGAAACCATAATTTCGAACCCAGATTCAGGGGTGCAGCCGTGCGGGTTTGAAGCAGCAGAACAAAGTCTGAGTCCAGGGGCACCTTTAAGACCAACAAAGTTTTATCCAGTGTATGAGCTTTTGTGTGCGCGCACACTTCCTCAGATGCAACGAAATGGAATTTACGTACGGGCAGACTTAGTGGTTCGAAAGCAAGAAACTGCAAGTAGATAAATAGGTACCACTTTGGTGGGAAGGTAACAGCATTCCATGCGCCTTGGCGTCTAGTCATGCCGGCCACATGGCCACGGAAACGTCTTCAGACAGCACTGGCTCTTTGGCTTGGAAACGGAGATAAGCCGTATTCCTGGAGTCGTATTCGACTGGCTTTCGAGCAAGGGAAACCTTTACCTTTACTTAGAGGATGGGCAGTCAATTAGCATGCAACATAAGAGAGACATTTATCAGATTCAGAAATAACAAACTTAGTTTATGCAGTTACCACACCATGTGACATAATGAAGATGTTTTAATAGATGCAAAGAACAAACAGGAATAATAAGCTAAGTCTACACAGAATCATGGAGTTTGAAGGGACCTCCGGGATCATCTAGTCCAACCCCCTGCACAATGCAGGAAATTCACAAATACCTCCCCCCCCCAGTGACCGCTACTCTATGCCCAGAAGGTGACAAAAAACCGCCAGGATCCCCGGCCAAACCGGCCTGGAGAACAAATGGCTTCCTGACCCCAACGTGACGGCATTTCCCTGGGCATGTACGAAAGGCCCACAAGAACTAAGCACTGAGGCAACCCTTCCTGCCCTCCCTTCTCATGATCTGCCTAAGTTCATAGAACCAGCACTGCTGTCAGATGGCCATTGAGCCTCTGCTTGAAAACCTCCCAAGAAGGAGAGCCCACCACCTCCCGAGGCTGTTCCACTGAGGAACCGCTCAAACTGTCAGGAAGTTCTTCCTCATGTTTAACCGGAAACTCTTCTGATTTAATTCCAACCCGCTGGTTCTGGTCCCACCTTCTGGGGCAGCAGGAAACAACTCCGCCCCATCCTCTGTATGCCAGCCCCTCAAGTCCCTGAAGATGGCGATCGTATCCCCTCTCAGTTGTCTCCTCTCCAGGCCAAACAGACACAGTCACCTCAGTGTTCCCTCTAAGCCGAGTTAGCGTGAGCTAGCTCACAGTTCTTTAGCCTCCAGCTCCCACGTCTTTGTCTTCGCTCCGGGGAAGGATGGCTCCAGGGCAAACGGATTTCTGCAGCAGCCAAATCACCTGCTCACAACTTGAATGCCAGTCACTCACAAAGTAGAATTTTTGCTCACGAGGCTCCACGGCTTAGAGGGAGCATTGGATTTGTTTGGATTCAATTGTGGGGTGGGGGGTGGGGGGACGACACAGAGAAGCAAATAAATATGTCAAAATTGGAGACTGATGTGATTTGGAAGGGGATGGTTTTCTGGGCATCTCGCGCTGGGAACGCGCCCCAGCGTCTCTTGACACCACTTCAGCCCATCAGCTGCCGAATGGGGGAGCCTCCCTCCGCCTTCATCCCTGATCGCTCAGTCCCCTCTGTCTCCATGGCAATGGTGACCTCACAGAGGGACAGGCAATCTGGGCCAGTCACCCTGGCAACCATGCCAATGACATCAAACGCCCCGGCTCCCATTCCCAAGGCAACCGACTGAAGCATGGGGGGGGGGGGGGGGGAGATTCTTGCAAAAGTTATCTGCAGACTTTGGGTTTCCTTCGCCGGAGTTAAGGAGGCAAAGTCCTGCCTAAAGCACCAAGCGACTGGTTCTTCTGCTCGCATGGCACTCCCCCCACCCCGGGGGGCTTAAATCAGGGTTGCCATCCTCCAGGTGGGACCTGGAGATCTCCCAAAATTACAACTGATGTCTAGGCCGTAGAGAATTTTTTCCCCTGGAGACCATGGCCACTTTGGAGGGTGGACTCTATGGCACAGGACCCTGCTGAGGTACCTCCCCTCCCCAAGCCCCACGCTCTCCCGGATCCAGCCCCGAGATCTCCACACATTTCCCAACCCAGAGTTGGCAACCCTGGATACTTCAAATGTTTTTTTGGTATTTCAGAGAAGAAGAAGAAGAGATTGGATTTATATCCCGCCCTTCACTCACTTAAGAGTCTCAGAGCGGCTTACAAACTCCTTTCCCCTCCCCTCCCCACAACAGACACCCTGTGAGGTAGGTGGGGCTGAGAGAGCTCTTTCCCAAGCTGTCCTTGAGAGAACAGCTGGTACAGAGCTAGGCTTGCCCAAGGTCATCCAGCCAGGTGCAAGTGGAGGAGTGGGGAATCAAACCCGGTTCTCCCAGATTAGAGTCCGCGCACTTAACCACTACACCAGACCGCACCCCCCACTCCCCACGGCCTGCACAAAGCCTCCTGTTCCTCCAGGCCACGCCCATTTGTAGGCAGGATCAGGCCAAGGGTGTAACGGTTGCCAACTCCAGGTTGGGAAATTCCAGGAGAAGAGGAGGCAAAGGAGGAGGAGATTGGATTTATACCCCGCCCTTCGCTTGGGAGTCTCACAGCGGCTTACAAACTCCTTTCCCCTTCCCCCTCCCCACAGCAGACGCCCCGTGAGCAGTGTGCCCTCTAAGCTGAGTGAGCGTGAGCTAGCTCACAGTTTTCAAGCTTCTGGCTGGCAGGTTTTCCGTCTTGGCTCAGGAAAGGAGGGCTCCGGAGCAAACTGATTTCTGCAGCAGCCAAACGGCTGGCTCGGCTGCAGGACACAGGGGGTTAAGGAGGCTCAAACCCGCCTCCCGCCGCTGTTGCTAGGTTCAGCCGCTTGATCCTCGCCAATGAGAGCCTGCCCTGGTGACCTCACGCTTGCACGGCTAGGCCTCTGATTGGCGGAGCGCGCTGTCCGTCCCGAATGCCCCCCCCCCCCGTGAAGAGCAGAAGGGGGGGGGGAGAGCGCACAGTCTTCCCTCTACATTGATGAAGATGGGCAGCAAAGCTCCCTGTAAGCTGTGGGGTCATAAGAACGTAGGGTTGCCAAGTCTGGGTTGGGAAATACCTGGAGACTTTGGGGGTGGAGCCAGGAGAGGGCGGGGTTTGGGGAGGGGAGGGACCTCAGCAGGATACAATGCCATAGAGCCCACCCTTCAAAGCAGCCGTTTTCTCCAGGGGAGCTGGTCTCTGCCAGCTGGAGATCAGTTGTAAAAGCGGGGGATCCCCAGGCCCCACCTGGAGGCTGGCAACCCTATAAGAACATAAGAGAAGCCAATGTTGGATCAGGACAGTGGCCCATCCAGTCCAACCCTCTGTGTCACACAGTGGCCAAAAACACCAGGTGTCACCAGGAGGTCCAGCAGTGGGGCCAGGACACTTGAAGACCTCCCACTGTTGCCCCCCAAGCAAGCACCAAGAATACAGAGCATCACTTGCCCCAGACCTATACTTTGTGGCTAAGAGCCACTGATGGACCTCTGCTCCATATGTTTATCTAATTCCCTCTTGAAGCCCTCCATGCTTGTCGCCGCCGCCACCACCTCCTTTGGCAGTGAATTCCACGTGTTAATCCTGTGAATTCCACGGGTCCTGTGAGCCAAACTTCTATTTTGTGAGCTGCTGGCATTAAAGTTGGGAGCGCGTGATTTGGCGCCTGCATCAGTGAGTTTGCTCGGGAGCCATCCTTCCTGAGTGAACACAAAAATGCGTGAGGCTTAAAAACTGTGAACTATGTTGTGTATTGGGATTGAATCATCCCTGATTGCGTAATCTCTGACTGAATCACCGTAGAGACTGGCTGAGCTTGGAGCACAAGAACAATAGCCGACCAGGACTCTGGAGTAAAGCTATCAAGTAGTAATATCGACAGGGTTTCAGCGGTACTAGTGTTGCCTTGTTCTGGCTGAACTCACTTAATAAAATATGAGCTGATCACTCTATGTGTCTGAACCCTGTATATTTCAAGGTAGCTCACACTAACTCAGTTTAGAGGGATCCAGTTGGTCAGCCGTGTTGGTCTGAAGCAACAGGACAAAGTTAGAGTCCAATGGTACCTTTAAGACCAGAAAAGTTTTATTCAAGGTGGGGGCTATTCTAACATATTTATTACCTATGTTATTCCCCCCCCCCCCCAGTTGAAGCGAAACAGATGATAACCAGGAACTGACTGGTCATTCTTTTGATCTGTTAAAAAATGTGTTCTTACTATTTTGCATGCTAATCTAACAAACCACTCCTATGTATACAAGTATGATCTGTAATTCCATGTCATCATCTGACAAACTGTGCGTGCACACGGAAGCTCACACCTTCAATAAAACTTGGTTGGTCTTAAAGGTGCCACTGGACTCTTAACTTCCCTCTAAACTGAGTTAGTGTGAGCTAGCTCGCAGTTCTTTAGCCTCCGGCTCGCACACATTTGTCTTAGCTCAGGGAGGAGGGCTCCAGAGCAAACTAATTTGCCCAGCGGCCCAATCGCTGGCTCACAACTTTAATGCCAGCAGCTCACAAAGAAGGATTTTTTTGCTCACAGGACTCCACAGTTTAGAGGGAGCATTGTGAACTTTGCCTCCCTGGAACTTTCATGGTGCCTTTTTTTTCTTAAGTAAACCAAAGCAGGCATCACAGTTACAGGAACTATAATAAACAAACAAGCCCTGTGTGATAAAATGACAATAATATTTAATAACTCTTATAAACATCAATTATTTGGCAAGAAAGAGCATTTGTAAGTCTGTTGGAGAGCATTTGTAAGTCTATTTAAACAGAAGGCTTCTGGCCGGGAGAAAAGAGGACTGATGTATGCTTCTATACATGCATGGGAAATATGATGTATACATGCATGGGAAATATTTTCAATATAAAATACCCTGCTTCATAATTAAGGTGTTTAAGTTGATCTATAAATCCATCTTCGACATCCCCATTCATTCTACTAAAATTATTATGAAGTCCGTCTTGGATCCACTACTCTCAACATCGCTTGGCTATTCCCGGTCCGAGGGACGCGCGGCTGGCCTGTACCAGAGCTAGGGCTTTCTCGGTGGCGGCCCCCTACTGGTGGAATGAGCTCCCGGATGACATCAGGGCCCTGCGGAATCTGTTACAGTTCCGCAGGGCCTGCAAGACAGAGCTCTTCCACCAGGCTTTCGGATAGGAGCCGCCACCGGGGAGATGGTAGGATAACATCGCCCTGGACCCACAGGCCAAATCTCCTGTTGCCGCTGCTCTCCAGGAGTACGTAGATGTCGCCAGTACTGCTATGTGAGTCGTTTTATAATGTTGTTTATTTATGCTTTTAAATTGTAAACCGTTTTGGTGGTATGATATGTTGTGAGCCGCCTGGAGCCAGTTTGCTGGAAAGGCGGGATAGAAATGCGGGAAATAAATAAATAAATAAATAAATTCTACCAGGTACAACTAGAGAGCAACTGAGCCAGCAACTTGAAACAGAGAGCATTTACCAGCCATTAAAAAAAGAAGGCTTTCCGCCGGGTATTAAAGAAAGGACTGGTTGCTACTTTTCAGAAACAAATCAACCGGCTTGCTCCTAATTTAAGTACTTCAAGTGGAACTGAAAGATAATTTGGTGAAAGCAGGAGCTGTTTTGAAAATGGAGCCAGAAGATATGAAAAGAACGAAAAAGAACTTAAGCTGTAAAAATCTGAAGGAAGTACAATAGAAGCCAAGCTGCACCTAGAGGCTGACACCTTTTACTCTATGTAAAGTTACTCCTGAGGAAGACTGGTGAAATGAGTGTATAACCGGGTGCTCGTTGCGGATGAGGATGTTGGACTTTTCTTGCCAAATAATTGATGTTTATAAGAGTTATTAAATATTATTGTCATTTTATCACAGGGTCTTTTTTTTTACATACTTGTGGCTAGGGTTGCCAACTCCTGGTTGAGGAATTCCTGGAGATTTGGGGTGGGGGGGAATGGAACTGAGAGGGCTCAGCAGGGTATAATGCCATGGACTCCACCCTCCAAAGCAGCCACTGTCTGGAAGGGAATTGATATTTGCGGGTTTGAGGTCGGTTGTAGTTCCGGGAGGACTCCAGCCCCCACCTGGAGTTGGTAACTCGTTATGGTGACTGCAGCGTGGCAGTGAAGCCAGCTGCAAAGTTCCCTTCTGAACAGGCAGCGCCAAGCCGGGTGAATGGACTGAAATCGAGATGGCGCAGCTCTTTTGATTTGAGTCCCGGGCATTAAGTGCCATGAAGTCAGCTTCTGACTCCTGGTGACCTTATGAATCCATGACCTCCAAAACGTCCTGCAGACGGTGACGGCAGCCATGAAATTAAAAGACGCCTGCTCCTTGGGAGGAAAGCAATGGCAAACCTAGACAGCATGATAAAAAGTAGAGACATCACCCTGCCCACAACAGTCTGTATGGTCAAAGCGATGGTGTTCCCAGTAATAATGTATAGCTGTGAGAGTTGGACTGTAAGGAAGGCCAAGCACCAAAGAATAGGTGCTTTTGAATTATGGTGCAAGGAGATCCAATCAGTCAGTCCTAAAAGAAACCAACCCTGACTGTTCCCTGGAAGGCCAGATCCGTCTCATGCTGGGCCTTCCTGTTTAACTGCTGACTTCAACTTTTCCAAGCACTATTGTCTTTACCAGTGATCAGGGATCATTCCGTAGAAAAGGAGGTGCAGGAGCGCATTAGCATGACTCATTAGCATAACTTATTTGCATATGCTAAACCACCTGATATCACCAGAAGTATGTCAGAAGGCAAGAAAGAAAGAAGGAGAGGGGGTGAAGGGGGGAGGGAGGGAGGGAGGGAGGGAGGGAGGAAGAAAGAAAGAAAGAAAGAAAAGAAAAGAAAAGAGCTGGCAGAGAGGGGACAGCTACCAATCCAAGCCTCAGAAATACCACTATTCTGGGAGGATAGCTTCAGTGGTGGCTGAAGCCTTCAGAAGGCTGGTCAGAGGAACAAGGACCTTTCCAGGGGACGGGGTTATTTTGCTGCAGCCATGACACAAGCAGGCATTCCCCCATGGGGGGGGGGGGGGCTGGCACCAACTCCCAGAGCTGCGCTCCCCCGAGCTCCTGCCCGAAATGACCCCTGCCAGTGATCCTTGCCTTTTTAATAAAAACTTTATTTCCAAATTTTCCAGCAAACAAATCACGAACTCAGCAATAAAGCCGTAGAGGGGGCACAGAGGCCAGGACAAGACCTTAATAACGAATACAAAAGGAATTCAGGAACAGAGATTGATAACAGTGTGAAAGAGAAGTTCAAAAGGCCAACATTTTAAACGAGCTTTTACCAAGTGGCAACTCTTTTGTCTTCTCATGATGTGGCCAAAGTACAATGGCCTCAGTTTAGTCATTTCAGTTTCGAAGGAAAGTTTGCATGCGCCCATTGCAATGATGTCGCTCGGAAGTGACGTCATCACACTGGGCACATCGCCGGGTGATGCTCTAGCAATCACCCTGATAACTCTATGGTACCTTTGGGGATCCAGCCGGACATGCCGAGGCGTAGTGGCCGGCTTCTCCGCATCGCAGGCAAAGCCCTTGTCTCATTTGCAGATCACGGAGGGGTTCCTTCAGCTTGGATCTTGCCGGTTTCCCAGCAGCTACTGGGGTTTTTGGGACGGGCTTTGGACATGCATGCGGATCATCTGGAATCTGCCCTCACCCAGGCCGCCAACGAAGTGGGGTTCACATTTCTGAGAACTGTCTCATAAATGTTGTGATTAAGGCCCTGCCGATATTGTTTGACAAACTCGGCTTCTGGCCATCCTGTATCTTAGCTGCGTATCTCTTGAATGCATCAGAGTACTCACGCACGGAGCTGTTTCCTTGCTGCAAGGCACGGATCCGGTTGCGGGCCTTTTCTCCTCCCACGGGGCCTTCGTACTGCCGCCTCAGCGCCCACATATATTCCTCCGTGCTTCTAAGCTCAGGTCCGGGAACGTTGCGGAGACTCATGTACCAGTCGGCTGCGCCCTCTCGCATCCTCGACCCAATGTAGCCGACTCGCTCCTCCTCGGTTTGTCAAACTGCTCTCCCCGTTAGGAAGTTTTTTTATTCTGTTCCACCAAAATCTGACTTCTTGGAACTTCAGCCCATTAGCGTGCATTTATTTGCATTTATTTATTAATATCTCACTTTTATCCCCAGTTGGGACTCAAGGAGGCTTAGAGCATTGCTCTTCCCTCCTCCATGTCCCCACAACAACAACGCTGTGGGGTAGTGATGGACCCATATTCACCCAGCCAGCTCCCATGGCCGGTCAGGATTTCTAAATCCAATACTGTATCCAGGGCTGACTTATCCATTAAGCCAGGGGTGGACCATTGTTTTGGCTCGGGGGCCACTTTGTGGGAGCGGAGGTGAGCGGAGGGCCGCACCTTTTAAAATGATGGCATCCATTCGTTAACTCTGCATTTCAGAAAAGGTAGAAATTGTATCATAAAAATCAATAAGTATAAATTAAATAAAATAGTGGTAGTTTTATTCAATGTATTTAGTGTGCTAATTTCATATCATCTATAGCTGCAAGCACATTTAATTTTAGAATCAGTTTAATGAGAGAAATGTACCCTATCACACTTTTCTACAATTTTTTTGAAATCAGGAGATTGCTTGTTGAGAAACCACGTGGCCGACTGTCTTGGCAGGCTGCAAAAAACTCTGTGGCGGGCCGCATGTGGCCCCCGGGCCGCAATTTGCCCACCCCTGCATTAGGCATAGTCGGCGCAGCACCTAGGGCCCACAATATGTTTAGGGGCCCACGGAAATGTTTTAATTTCTTTTGAAATCCGAAAGGGGGGGGGGGAGATAAACTTTCAGGGCCGAAGACAATGTTTTAATTTTTTTTTCTCACATCAGGAAAAAACGAAATGTTTAGGGCCCACGAAATCTAATTACATTTTGCTTAAAACGGGGGGGGGGGGGGGGGGGATAAAATGTTGACGTCTTTAGAGTGATATCAAAAATGACTTTTAATATTCATACCATGACGGGAGGGGCCCACAAAAGTCGTAAGGTGGCCCTGACCGTATCAGCGACACCTTGGAGGGATGGCAACCTGACGGAGGCGGAACTCATCAGATCTCCAAAGCTAAGCTGGGTGGGTACTCGGACGGGAAGGTCAGTTTCAAGGGAGAATCGGATCATCCGTACCAAATGTAAGGTGGACAGATCTCTCCTTCAAAGAGTGAGTCAATGTGGAGTAGTGGTTAGCAGTCTTCCCTCTAAGCTTTCCCTACTCTACGCCCAGAGGAAGGCAAAAAACCTCCAGGATCCCTGGGCCAATCTGGCCTGGAAAAAGATTCCTTCCTGACCTCGAAGTGGTGATTGGCATTATTGTGGGCACACAAGAGCCAAGTGTAGTTTGGTGCAGGGGTTATGTCGTGTTTGTGTTTTGGATCATTGAAGCAGCAATAGCTTGAAAGGGCTCTGGTAACCTAAAGCTCCACGTCCTATTGGCTGATGAATAAAGACTCCCATTGGTCCTAAAGCCAATCTAGATATCCAATTGCTGAGCCCTGCTTGGGTCCAATAGTATAGCTTGTATATAGTTACTTTGTTGAAAGTGATGTGTTGGAACAGTATAAATTAAGGTGCCGCTCTCGTAGAGCTGTCTTTGGAGCTGAGCAATATCACTGAATAAAAGCCTGTTGTTTGAATTCATCGCCTCCCGCTCAACACGTAAAAGGTTAAGTGTGCGAACTCTAATCTGGGAGAACTGGGTTTGACTCCCCACTCCTCCACTTGCAGCTGCTGGATGACCTTGGGCAAGCCATAGCTCTGGCGCAGCTGTTCTTGAAAAAGAGCAGTTTCTGTCAGAGCTCTCTCAGCCCCACCTACCTCACAAGGTGTCTGTTGTGGGGAGAGGAAGGGAAAGGAGTTTGTAAGCCGCTCTGAGACTCCCTTGGGGAGTGAAGGGCGGGGTATGAATCCAATCTCTTCTTCTTCTTCATCCCTTCCTGACCTCCCTCTCATGACCTGTGAAAATTCATAATGAGTCATAGAATCAGCACTGTGGCCAGAGGACCATTTAGCCCCTGCTTAAAAACCGCCAAAGGAGAGCCCACCACCTCCTGAGGAAGCCTGGTCCACTGAGGAACCACTCTAACCATTCCTAATGTCTAGCCAAAAATGCTTTTGATTTCATTTCAACCAGTCACTTCTGCTCTGACCTTCTGGAGTGACAGAAGACAGCTCTGCTCTGTCCTCTATAAGATAAGATATAAGAGAAGCCATGTTGGATCAGGCCAGTGGCCCGTTCAGTCCAACAATCTTCTGACCCAAACACAGGGGCCATCAGGAGGTCCACCAGCATCATATGTCATGTCCAACCTAACCACTAGATGGTGGTGTTGCTCCACACATATCGAACTAACCCTACAAATTCCCTTGCTTGGGAAGTCAGGCAAAACCGACTTCCACTGTAATGTAGACCCACCCGCCCCGGGGCTAGAACCTGGCAGTATAGCAGCTTTCAGATGCCGATGGGGTTGCCAGCTCCAATGTTCCCTCTAAGCTGTGGAGCCTTGTGAGCAAAAATTCTACTTTGTGATCTCCTGGCATTAAAGTTGTGAGCGAGTGATTTGGCTGCTGCATAAATTAGTTGGCTCTGGAGCCGTCCTTCCTGAGCCAAGACAGAAATGTGCAGGGGTCCGATGGAACAGGAGCGCACAGGAGCGCAGCTCCGGGGGTGAGGAGCCCAGGGAGCAGGCACATGACCAAGCCCCGCCCCCTCCTCGGCTTCCCCGAGCAGTGCAGAGGCGCAGCGCCCCGGGGAAAGCCCTGCTAGGGTCTTTACTGTTTTTAATGTTTTGTTTTAATATTGATAATTTTATCATTGTTCCTTTTATGACTGTGTGCTGCTTTTCCAGAGACTTGCTCAAGATGGCATATAAATTTTCTATGTATACCATTTTTTATCTGGGCACATGGCACATAAGTACTGGAGAAATTTCACCAACCCTTCAGCAGCTTCCACCCCATCAATTTGGTGTAGTGGTCAGGAGTTGTACTCTAATCTGGGAGAACCGGGGTTGATTCCCCACTTCTCCACATGCAGCTGCTGGTGTGACCTTGGGCCAGTCACAAGTTCTCTCAGAGCTGTTCTCTCAGGAGCAGTTCTCAAAAGACCTCTCTCAGCCCCACCTACCTCACAGGGTGCCTTGTTGTGGGGAGGGGAAGGGGAAGGGATGGGTGGTGCACATGTCCTGGGTATCTCAAGTCTACTTGAAACCTGGTGGTTTCAAGGGAGCAGGAAGAGAATGAGGGTGTGTTCTTCACGCTTATTTTTATTGCACAAAGTATTGGATGGGGAAGGGAACGGAGGAAGAGCAGGTCAGTTTCACTCACCTGTGGAGTGGAGTGTTGCCTTCTGACACACTTCTGGCATGTTAGGGGGTGTGACATATACAAATGAGTTATGCAAATGAGCTATGCTAATGAGTTATGCTAATGAGTTATGCTAATGAGCTCCTGCACCTCTTTTTCTACCAAATGACCCCTGGAAATGTGTGAGCCGGAGGTTAAAAGAACTGTGAGCTAGCTCACACTCACTCAACTTAGAGGGAGCACTGGTTGGGAAATACCTGGAGGTTTTGGGAGTGCAACCTGAGGAGGGTGGGGATTGGGGAGGGGAGGGGCCTCAGCAGGGTACAGTGCCACAGAGTCCACCCTGCAAAGCAGCCACTTTCTCCAGGGGAGCTGATCTCTGTCGCCTGGAGATAGGATGTCATTCCAGGAGATCCTCAGTTCCCACATGGAGCTTGTCAAATTAAGTGCACACATCGTGAAGAATGACAAAAATGCAATTGATATAAACAACTAAATGTATGTAATGCAAGGAATATATCAATTTCTATGTACCAAAAATGCAACAATCTTTAAGTGTCCCTTAGAAATTGCCGATACAGTCCCAGTCAGTCATTCAACAGTTGAGAGCAGTGGATTCCATGTGTTAATCCCTCTTTGGGTGAAGAAGGACTTCCTTTTATCCGTTCTAACGCGACTGCTCAGCAATTTCATGGAGTGCCCACGAGTTCTTGTATTGTGAGAAAGGAAGAAAAGGACCTCTTTCTCTACCGGCTCTGTCCCATGCATAATCTTGTAAACCTCAATCATGTCACCCCTCAGCCGTTGTTTCTCCAAGCTAAAGACCCCCAAGCGCTTCCACCTTTCTTCCTAGGGAAAGTGTTCCAGCCCTTGGATCATTCCAGTTGCCCTTTTCTGCACTTTTCCCAATGCTATAATCTCCTTTTTGAGGTGTGGTGACCAGAACTGGTGAGAAGTGGGCCGGACTGTGGAGGGAGTGTTTTAAAACATATACCAGACTGGATTAAAAAAAAAAAAAGTCTTATGAGTTGACCAAGTGAACATTTCCCGCCCTCTCCCAAAATACTAGATGTCAAAAACGTCCAGTGAAGTTGATAGGCGGTAGGTTCAGGATGGACAAAAGGAAATAGTTCTTTATACAGAATCCCAGAGCCAAGAGGAAACATCAGCGGAAGGCCTTGGACTCTATACTCCGTTGTTGGTCATCCAGAGGAACTGGTTGGCCCCTGTGTGAGACAGGATGCTGGACTAGATGGACCACTGGTCTGATCCAGCAGGGCTCTTCTGAGGTTCTTACGAAGGCCTCGGCCTCTATGCCCTGTTGCTGGCCCTCCAGAGGAATTGGTTGTCCACTGTGTGAGACAGGATGCTGGACTAGATGGACCCTCACTGGTCTGATCCAGGAGGGCTCTTCTGAGGTTCTTACGAAAGCCTCGGCCTCTCTGCCCTGTGGTTGACCCTCCAGAGGAACTGGTTGGCCGCTGTGTGAGACAGGATGCAGGACTAGGTGGATCACTGGTCTGATCCAGCAGGGCTCTTCTGGTGTTCTTGTGAAGGCCTCGGCCTCTCTGCCCTGTGGTTGGCCCTCTGGAGGAACTGGTTGGCCACTGTGTGAGACAGGATGCAGGACTGGATGGACCACTGGTCTGATCCAGCAGGGCTCTTCTGATATTCTTATGAAGGCCTCGCCCTCTCTGCCCTGTTGTTGGCCCTCCAGAGGAACTGGTTGGCCCCTCTGTGGGAGACAGGATGCTGGACTAGATGGACCACTGGTCTGATCCAGCAGGGCTCTTCTGATGTTCTTACGAAAGCCTCGGCCTCTCTGCCCTGTGGTTGACCCTCCAGAGGAACTGGTTGGCCACTGTGTGAGACAGGATGCTGGACTAGATGGACCCTCACTGGTCTGATCCAGCAGGGCTCTTTTGATGTTCTCATGAAGGCCTCGGCCTCTCTGCCCTGTTGTGGGCCCTCCAGAGGAACTGGTTGGCCACTGTGTGAGACAGGATGCTGGATGTTGTGTACTAGTCACGAAATGGCGGCCACCATGCGGTCAGAGCACATGGCCCGATTCTACCTGAGCTTCAGCCAGGTAGAACAATAGACAGTCGGATCCAAAACGACCACCAATAGCCAGCCTAGGTCTCCCGCGGGGGACCTATGAGCTACAACTTAAGACCTAAGGCCCTATCAGAACGATGCGCATATGCTAAGCCCCTATCAGGTATTTTGGGTGCGGCCAGAGGTGTGGCTCCGGCCAGCATATAAGCAGGGCCCTGGAGCCCTGGCTGCATGCTTGATCTGACCATCTCCTGAACATGCTGATTCACTAATAAAGTCTTTGCTATGATCATCCTACAACTCGCCTCCCGACTCCAGTACTTTCCACTGGACTTGATGGACCCTCACTGGTCCAATCTAGCAGGGCTCTTCTGATGTTCTTACGAAGGCCTCGGCCTCTCTGCCCTGTTGTTGGCCCTCCAGAGGAACTGGTTGGACTAGGTGTGCCACTGGACTGATCCAGCAGGGCTCTTATATTCGTATGTTCTTAAATGTTTTGGTGGGTTGGTTCCCCTAAACTGAATTGTCTGCAGACGCCCCCCCCCCCCCCCGGACGAGGAAAGGAGGGGCTGGGGGCAGAAGCCCTGAAAGATGGGATCCCAGCCAGGGCCTGCAGTAGAGGAAGCTGTTGGGGTGAGAACCAGGCAGGGCTGGGGTGGGGTGGGGTGAGATTTACGGGCAGGGACGGGCAGGCCGCCCGCCAAGACCCCGGGCCAAATGCCGCCTCACACAAGCCGGGTTTTATAGTGCATCTGCCTCCTTTGAATCGTGTGGGAAGGCTGAGGTGGTAAAATGTCACCAGCTGGGACGTAAAACAACAACAAAGAGGGCCTTTTGTTTCCCCGTCTGGGTTCTCCGGGGGCTGCAGAAAGGGGGGGGGTTGCCCCCGAGCCTCCCAGGGACCTCAGCACCGCACAGGATACCTCAGGCTTGGTTCGCCCTGGCCTCTCTGCCTCCCCCGCTCTGGTGCCAAGGGGAGCTGCCTTTCTGCAGCCTTTGAGCCGGCTCTGCACTTGCGGGCCCCAATCCATCGTTCTCTTGTCCCCTTTGTCTTTCCATCGCTTTCTCCCCCTCACCCCATCCTTGCATTTCTGCTTTCTGGTTTCCATCACGTTCCTTCTCTCTTGTGTGGCTTGGCTACTGCACCCAAAGTCCCTTGTACCTCCCCTGAGAAACCATGATTGAGCATCTCACCAGCCTTTCTCCCCTGAAAACCCTCTGATGCCCGTCGCTCTCACAAACCAGTAGGAAGCCAAGTTTGCATTGCTTATCTCATTCCTGTATCGACCGTTTCGCACGTGAACACACGTCAAGGTGCCTTCGACTGAATCAGATGCACGGTCCATCAAAGTCTACTCAGACTGGCGGTGGCTCTCCAGGGTCTCGGGCAGAGGTCTTTCCCATCACTACCGGCCTGGTCCTTTTAACTGGAGATGCTGGGGATCGAACCTGGGACCTTCTGCATGCCAAGCAGAGGCTCTTCCCCTGAGCCACAGCCCCTCTTGACAGCTCTCCAGGGTCTCAGGCTGAGGTCTTTCCCATCCCCTCCTGCCTGGTCCTTTTTAACAGGAGAAGCCGGGGATTGAACCTGGGACCTTCTGCATGCCAAGCAGAGGCTGTTCCACTGAGCCACAGCCCCTCTTGACAGCTCTCTAGGGTCTCAGGCAGAGGCCTTTCCCATCACCTCCTGCCTGGTCCTTTTAACTGGAGATGCCGGGGATTGAACCTGGGACCTTCTGAATGCCAAGATGCTCTGCCATTGAACCACGGCCCCTCCCCATGAAGCTGCCTTCTACTGACTCAGACCTCTGGTCCATCAAGGTCAGTATTGCCTACTCAGACTGGCAGCAGCTCGCCAGCGTCTCAGACTGAGGTCTTTCCCATCCCCTCCAGAGATCCAGTCTGGTGTAGTGGTTAAGAGCGGTGGACTCTAATCTGGGGGAACCGGGTTTGACTCCCCACTCCTCCACAAGCAGCTGCTGGTGTGGCCTTGGGTCAGTCACAAGTTCTCTCAGAGCCGTTCTCTCAAGGGCAGTCCTCGAAAGAGCTCTCTCAGCCCCACCCACCTCACAAGGTGTCTGTTGTGGGGAGTGGAAGGGAAAGGGGTTTGTCAGCCGCTCTGAGACTTCTGCAGGTAGTCAAGGGCGGGGTATAAATCCAGTCTCCTCTTCTTCTCCTGCCTGGTCCTCTTAAATGGAGATGCCAGGGATCGAACCTGGGACCTGCGTACCAAGCGGATGCTCCACCATTGAGCCCTGGCCCTTCCCCAAACACATGTGAGCACGCACGAAACTGCCTTATACGGAATCACGCCTGTGTATGGCCAACCTCAGTCTTGTCTCCTCAGACTGGCAGGGCCTCTCTAGGGTCTCAGGTGGAGGTCTTGCACATCATCTCCTGCCTGGTCCTTTCTAACTGGAGATGCCGTGGAGTGAACCAGGGACCCTCTACGTGCCAAACTCTGCCGCTGAGCCACACAGACCCTCCCCTTTTTGTCCAGAGTCTGAGTGTAATCCACAGTGTACGTCAGTAACTGTCCACAGAGAGACATCTCTTAAGCCCTGTGCCAGGAAAGAGAATTTTGGCACAGACCGCTTTTCCCGTTTCAATGGGATTTTGATGGGAGAAGCTGCAGTGGCAGAAATCCTCCCCTCTGCCTCTACCAGCAAAGCCACAGGAGGCCTGGGTCGTCTTGCATCCGGGCAATCCTTTTGTGGAAGACCATCGCTTCCATGGCAGCCCTTTCCACCGTGCCGCCGCCGCTGTCCCCGAGCCCAGGTGTATCGTGCGCAGCGCATCCGTCCCTGCCGTTTCCCACTGCTCCGTCACTTCTCAGCAGCCTCGTTCCGGATTTCTTGTCTCTCCCAATAAATCGATCTCTGCCATCTGCTGAGGGATCTGTCGGGAAGAGGAGGGGTGGCCGGGGGAATATCCATCAACCTTGCAGAGCGAAAAGTCATGTTCAGGGCGGAGACTGTAAACAAAGGCATGGCTGGCAGAGAGTGAGGAGGCGGTTTCCTCTCCCGCCAGGATGATTCTGTGGATTTAGGAAGCTCTTTCTATTGAAAGGGAAAAAGGAGGAGGAGGAGGAGGAGGAGAAGAAGAAGAGGAAGAAGAAGAAGAAGAAGTTGTTCAATACAAGAAGAGTTCAGTACAAGAACTCGTGGCCACTCCATGAAATTGCGGAGCAGTCAGGTTAGAAGGGATAAAAGGAAGTCCTTCTTCACCCAAAGAGTGATTAACATGTGGAATTCACTGCCACAGGAGGAGGTGGTGGCTTCAAGCATGGATGGCTTCCAGAGGGAGTTAGATAAACATCTGGAGCAGAGGTCCATCAGTGGCTCTTAGCCACAAGGTATAGATAGGAACTCTCAGTCTGGGGCAAGTGATGCTCTGGATTCTTGGTGCTTGATGGGGGGGGCAACTGGAGATGCCGGGGATTGAACCTGGGACTTTCTACATGCCAAGCAGAGGGTCTGCCACTGAGCCACAGCCCCTCTTTACAGCTCTCCAGGGTCTCAGGCGGAGGTCTTTCCCATCCCCTCCTGCCTGGTCCTTTTAACTGGAGATGCCGGGGGTTGAACCTGGGACCTTCTGCATGCCAAGCAGAGGCTCTTCCACTGAGCCACAGCCCCTCTTTACAGCTCTCCAGGGTCTCAGGCGGAGGTCTTTCCCATCCCCTCCTGCCTGGTCCTTTTAACTGGAGATGCCAGGGGTTGAACCTGGGACCTTCTGTAGGCCAAGCGGAGGCTCTGCCCCTGAGCCACAGCCCCTCTTTACAGCTCTCCAGGGTCTCAGGCGGAGGTCTTTCCCATCCCCTCCTGCCTGGTCCTTTTAACTGGAGATGCCGGGGGTTGAACCTGGGACCTTCTGCAGGCCAAGCGGAGGCTCTGCCCCTGAGCCACAGCCCCTCTTTACAGCTCTCCAGGGTCTAAGGCGGAGGTCTTTCCCATCCCCTCCTGCCTGGTCCTTTTAACTGGAGATGCCGGGGGTTGAACCTGGGACCTTCTGCATGCCAAGCAGAGGCTCTTCCACTGAGCCACAGCCCCTCTTTCCAGCTCTCCAGGGTCTCAGGCGGAGGTCTTTCCCATCCCCTCCTGCCTGGTCCTTTTAACTGGAGATGCCAGGGGTTGAACCTGGGACCTTCTGCATGCCAAGCAGAGGCTCTTCCCCTGAGCCACAGCCCCTCTTTACAGCTCTCCAGGGTCTCAGTCTGGCTGAGGTCTTTCCCATCCCCTCCTGCCTGGACCTTTTAACTGGAGATGCCGGGGACTGAACCTGGGACCTTCTGCAGGCCAAACTGAGGCTCTACTACTGAACCACCACCCCTCTCTTGGTCCAGCAAGATCAGTATCACCTACCGCACAGGGGGTCTGTTGTGGGGAGGGGAAGGGAAAGGAAATTGTAAGCTGCTCTGAGACTCTGAGTGAAGCGCGGGGCATAAATCCAATCTCCTCTTTACTTGCTTGTTTAATTTGTATCCCGCCCTCCCTACTGAGGCAGGCTCAGGGCGGCTTACACACAATATGTTAAAACAACTAAAACACAGAATTTCAATAAATTCACAATAATATGTATCATAAAGTGCTAGGACATTCACGACCGATGACGGCATTCTCGGCATCCAAGTAATTGACTACCGCCATAATCTGGGTTTTGTTAGGCTATTAAGCATATTGTTAAATTCAGTGTTCCCTCTAAGCTGAGTCAAGTTCAGTGTTCCCTCTAAGTTGAGTCAGTGTGAGCCAGCACACAGTTTTTTAGCCTCCAGCGCACACATTTTTGTCTTAGCTCAGGCAGGAGGGCTCCAAAGCAAACAAATTAAGGCAGCAGCCAAATTGCTCGCTCACAACTTTAATGCCAGTCGCTCACAAAGTACCATTTTTGCTCACAAGACTTCGAGGGAGCCTCGGTTGATGTTGATATTCTTCTTCTTCTTCTCCGCCCCCCGGCCCCCAGCAGGGGATGGGAGGGTAGGGTTGCCAGATCCAGGCTGAGAAACTCCTGGAGATTTGGGGGTGGAGCCTGGGGAGGACAGGAACCACAGAGGCGTACAAGGCCAAAGAGTCCACCCTCCAAAGCGTCCATTCTCTCCAGGGGAACTGATCTCTGCAGTCCGGATATAAGCTGGAATTCCAGGGGATCCCCAGGTCCCCCCTGGAGGCTGGCATCCCTAACAAACCTCCTTGGCCAGCCACATGCAATGAAACGTGACCCAGGAAGGAGGTGAGGAGTACTATGCATCTGCCTTCACCCTTTGCGACCCGGATGCGTGGGGGATTAAGGAGCCGAAGTCCCCGGCCAATTGCTTTGCGGCTTATAAATAGACTCTCCTTGATCCTTAAAACTCATCCCCGAGTCTGTCCTTCACTCACACCCATCCCCTTCGTTCCTGTGCGCCCGTTTGGCGTAGTGGTCAAGCGCAAGGACTCTAATCTGGGAGAACTGGGTTTGATTCCCCACTCCGCCACATGCAGCTGCTGGGGTGACCTTGGGTCGGTCACAAGTTCTCTCAGAGCTGTTCTCTCAAGGGCAGTCCTCGAAAGGGTTCTCTCACTCCCACCTGCCTCACAGGGTGCCTGTTGTGAGGAGGGGAAGGGAAAGGAGGTTGTAAGCCGCTCGGAGACTCATTCGGGTAGTGAAGGGCGGGGTATAAATCCAATCTCTTCTCTGCTTCTTCTCCTGCCTGATCCTTTTAACTGGAGACGCTGGGGATTGAACCTGGGACTTTCTGCATGCCAAGCAGAGGAACAAAAAGTTATGTTCAGGGCGAGGAATGTAAACAAAGGCATGGCTGGCAGAGAGTGGGGAGGCGGTTTCCTCTCCCTCCAGGATGATTCTAGGAAGCTCTTTCTATTGAAAGGGAAGAAGGAGAAGGAGGAGGAGAAGAAGAAAAAAAAGAAGAGGAGGAGGAGATTGGATTTATACCCTGCCCTTTACTCAGAGTCTCAGAGTGGCTTACAAACTCTCTTTCGAGAACTGCTCTTTTGAGAACAGCTCTGAGAGAACTGTGGCTTGCCGAAGGTCACCCAGCAGCTGCGAGTGGAGGCGTGTGGAACCAAACCTGGTTCTCCCAGATTAGAGTCCGCGCACTTAACCACTACACCAAACTGGCTCTCAGTAGGATTAGAAGGGCCAGTGTAATGTGCCACCCCCATATGCCCCCCCCCCATGCACCGCACCGGCCGCGTCTTCTGAATAGGAGTCAGTTCAGACATGGGGTTCAGTCTACAGCAGATTTAAAACAGCTACGTTTTTCCTGCAAAGCAGAACGGTCCTCGGAGGCCGCCGGCTCACTTTCTCTCGCCAGGCTTTCCAGACCAGAAGAAATGGCATCGTGCATAATTTAAGAGCCGGCACGAAGTAGGTCAAACGGTGTCGTTCGGCGCATGCGAGTCGGGAAGAGCCAATTAAGACCTCTGTGAAATTCAAAAGGCCGCAGATTGCGCCTCGCACCAGCGACCCCACTGGCAGTGCGCTTCTGGGCCTCCAGTCAGCGCGCCCACTCCAAAGCTGCTGCAGTCCTGGTTCTGCCAAGCTCTCGCTCTCTTTTTCTCTCTCTGAGTCATCGGGCTCCACTGGACTACAGATTAACTTCAGAAGGGGGGAACACAAGAAAACCCCGGGAAGACGCCTGCTGAGAAGGGCCCTCCCCGATCGGCACCCATGCTCCCTCTAAGCTGTGGAGTCTTGTGAGCAGACATTCTACTTTGTGAGCTACCGGCACTAAAGTTGTGAGCGAGCGATGCGGCTGCTGCGTGAATTAGTTTGCTCTGGAGCCCTCCTTCCTGAGGGAAAACGAAAATGTGTGAGGCAGAGGCTAAAAAAATGTGAGCTAGCTCATACTAACTCAGCTTAGAGGGAACACTGGTCACCATCAAAGCTCCCTCTAAGCTGCGGAGTCTCATGAGCAAAAATTCTACTTTGTGAGCTACTGGTCTTAAAGCTGTGTGCAAACAATTTGGCTGTTGCATGCATTAGTTTGCTCTGGAGCCACCCTTCCTGAGCTAAGACAACAATGTGCGAGCCGGAGGCTAAAAAACTGTGAGCTGGCTCACACTAACTCAGCTTAGAGGGAACTCTGGTCACCATGGCTAGAAACCACTGATAGACCTATCCTCTATGAATCCATCAAACCCCTTTGAAAGTTGTTTATTCCCGTGGCCATCACTACATCCTCTGGCAGCAAATCCCACATTTTAATCACTTCTCTGTGTAAAAACTATGCTCTGCTTCTGGCCCTCCCGAGGAACTGGTTGGCCACTGTGTGAGACAGGATGCTGGACTGGATGGACCCTCACTGGTCTGATCCAGCAGGGCTCTTCTGATGTTCTTCTGAAGGCCTCGGCCTCTCTGCCCTGTTGTTGGCCCTCCAGAGGAACTGGTTGGCCCCTGAGTGAGACAGGATGCTGGACTGGATGGACCCTCACTGGTCTGATCCAGCAGGGCCCTTCTGATGTTCTTATGAAGGCTGGGGAGAGGGTTGGAATCCAAGTCTTATGAGGAAAGGCTGAAAGAGTTGGGCATGTTTAGCCTGGGAAAGAGAAGGTTTAGAGGGGACCCGATTGCAGTCTTCAAATATCTGAAGGGCTGTCGTATAGAAGATGGAGCAGATCTAGTCTCTCTTGCTCTGGATTGCAAGACTAAATCTAATGGGTGGAAATTACAAGGGAGTCAATACCGGCTAAATATCAGGGGAAACTTCCTCAATGTAAGAGTGGTTGAGCAGTGGAACAGACTGCCTCGGGAGGTCGCGGATGCTCCTTCGCTGGACATTTTCAAGTGGAGGCTGGACGACCATCTTTCGGGTATGTTGTAGGGCTCTCTTTCGTGCTGTAGGGCTATCTTTCGGCTCTGCTCCTGCAGAGTGCTGGGGGTTGGACTAGATGACCTGCAAGGTCCCTTCCAACTCTAACGTTCTACGATCCTATAAGCAGCAGCTGAGAACTGTCATCTCAACTGGCTGACGCTTGGCTTTTCTTTTTGCACTGAGAACTTCGCCCCTACCAGGAAAAAAAATCTGCCCCACAAGTCATGAAATCCTGGCTACGGGCCTGCTGGAGATTGAACCTGGGGCTCTCTGCATGCCACGAAGCCACAGCCGGCCGCAACGGAGAGTCAGCATCAGCCGTCAGACCGCTGAGCAAGCTAAAACATTCTGTTTCTCCACCGGCTCAGAATCGACGCGCCAGCCGAAGGCACACGATGTCACAAAGCCGGTGCCAGCAGGCAAGCCTGGCTCATTCTCTACCTCCGGGCACCAACCGGATCTGCTTTTCAGCGCACGTCTCCAAAGATGTTTACTTTTGTCCCACTGAGGAACTCTGGCCAGAGCTCATGGGATGTGAGAGCCACACCTCCAGACGTCGCCGGCCACATGATCCCCCTGAAGACACGGCATGTTGTAACCTGCAGTCGGAGAACTGGATGAAGCTCGGGGGCCTTTCTCATCACGGAGCCCGGGGTTTGTAGGGAAAGCTGCCAGCAAGGGGCCCTGTTTTCAAAGGAAGGCCTCCTCCTTCAACCGCCAGCTGTGGGATGAGAGAATCGCAGCTTCCCACACACTTTGGACCCCTCTGGTCATGCTGTTCTCTTGCAAGAGCGTTTGTTCCCCGGGGAAGGGAGCGACCTGGCTCCCGCTGAATTCACGGCAATCGGAGACGGGTTTACCGGGAGCGCCAGTTTGGTCTAGTGGTTAAGGGCGTGGACTCTAATCTGGGCGAGCCGGGTTCAATTTCCCATTCCTCCTCCACATGCAGCTGCTGGTGTGACCTTGGGCCAGCCACAGTTCTCTCGGAGCTGTTCTCTCAAGGGCAGTTCTCGAAAGCTCTCTCAGCCCCACCTACCTCCCAGGGTGTCTATGTCCGCCGACCGCCACTGCTATGTCCGCCAACCGACTGGCAGTCCGAGCTTGGCCCCTGGAAAGAACAGGGACCAAGGATCCTGGATCACCTAGAGTTCACCAATAGGGACTCTGGTAGGAGATTCAAACCCTCCAATAGGACTATGGGTGTGTCTTAGGTGGGTGTATGTAATTGGCCACATCGGCTGGTATTTGCATTGTGTTCCAATAAACTATGCGCTGATCGTCACGCTGTTGTCCAGCCGCTTCATGCGTCGAACCCGGTATGCAACAGTGTCTGTTGTGGGGAGGGGAAGGGAAAGGAGATTGTCAGCCGCTCTGAGACTCCTTCAGGTAAAGGGTGGGGGGATAAATCCAATCTCCTCTTCCTCCACCGCCGGCTCCTGTGGGGGTTCCAACTGACCTTTCCGCACAACCGGTGGGTGGTGTAGTGGCTACTGGGCTACCTGGGTTCGAATCTCCACACTGGCACAGGAAGTCGGGAGAGCCAGGCTTCAGGTTTGGTGAGCCAGTTTGGTGTCGTGGTTGAGTGCGCGGATTCTGATCTGGGAGAACCGGGTTCGATTCCCCACTCCTCCCCTTGCGCCTGGCTGGATGACCTTGGGTGAGTCACAGTTCTGTCAGAGCTGTTCTCTCAAGAGCAGTTTCTGTCAGAGCTCTCTCAGCCCCGCCTACCTCACAGGAGGGGAGGGGAAGGGAAAGGAGTTTGTAAGCCGCTCTGAAACTACAAGTGAACGGCAGGGTATAAATCCAATCTCTTCTTCTTCAGGTGACCCCTGGGGATCTCATAGAATCACAGCTTATCTCTGCTCATCTCCAGACTACAAGGGGGGGGGGAATGGATGCTTTGGAAGGCGGACCCTGTGGTCTTCTACCCCACTCAGGGCCCTGTCCTCCCCAGACTCCACCCCCAAATCTCCAGGAGTTTCCCAGCCTGAAGCGGGCAACCCTGCCCCCTTGTTGTCCTCCATGGGTGGCCGGGGGAGACCTGGTGACCTTAGAACCTCGGGCCAGTCACAACATTCTCAGCCTCGACTACCTCACAAGGCCGTTGAGAGGATAAAGCAGAGAAGGATGAAAGGCCCTTCAGCTCTCTTGTTGGGTGGGCGTATCGAGGAAGTAAATATGCAACTGGTAAATCCCTGACTGGGAAAGGAGCCCAACCTGGGCTCTGGGTTTCACTTGCAGTTTTGCCCCCTTAGCCAACGCTCGGGGTTTTCCTGCGCCACTGGCACATGATTGCACGATGCGCGTGTGCTACTTTTCCCTTTCCCCAGTTGTGTCTGTGCTGGAGGCCGTGTCGGATGAAAGCCAGTTTGGTGCAGTGGTTAAGAGCGCGGACTCTAATCGGGGAGAACCGGGTTTGATTCCCCACTTCTCCTCCACATGCAGCTGCTGGTGGGACCTGGGGTCAGTCCCAAGTTCTCTCAGAGCTGTTCTCTCAAGGGCAGTCCTCGAAAGAGCTCTCTCAGCCCCACCGACCTCCCAGGGTGTCTGTTGCGGGGAGGGGAAGGGGAAGGAGATTGTCAGCCGCTCTGAGACTCCTTCAGGTAGTGAAGGGCGGGGGATAAATCCAATCTCTCTCCCTCTCTGTTCCCGTCTAACAAACAGCTGCCCTTTCTCCCTCCCGGGACTGGCAGGAGGAATGGGGCAGAGAACTCACAAGCCTTTGTGAAATACGTTTTACTTTATTTTTAGACAGGACGACATTGAGGAGCACAGAGTTCTCCAGAGTAACATAAAACAGAAGGGGGGAAAGGAGGGAAGAGGTGGCGGCGGCTACAGGCATAAACGGCTTCAAGAGGGAATTAGAGAAAGATCTGGAGCAGAGGTCCCTCAGTGGCTCTTAGCCACAAGGAATAGATAGGAACTCTCGATCTGGGGCAAGGGATGCTCTGTGTTTTTGGTGCTTGATGGGGGCGGCAACAGTGGGAGGGCGTCTAGTGCCCTGCCCGCACTGCTGGACCTCCTGAGGGCCCCTGGTGTTTTTGGCCACTGTGTGCCACAGAGTGTTGGACTGGAGGGGCCACTGGCCTGATCCGACATTGGCTCCTCTTATGTTCTTATGATACGTTCCATCTGGAGGAGCTCACAAGCTAAGTTTAGACTGTGGGAGAAAGCGAGGCAGCAAGGAACAGAAAGAGAGGCGGGGTCGGGGAGTGTTGAAAAGCCACAAGCACAGAGCATGCACCACATCCCCACACTCCCTCCCTCCCTCCCTCCTCTGCCTGTCTTTTCCTACATATGCTACCCCCCATCGCTCCTCCCATATATCCTTGGCTCTGTTCTCTCCCCCCACATAATACCCTTTCTCCCCCCCCTCCCCAGGCGCTTGTAGCCTCTCCATTCCAACCAAGCAGAAAACAACAGGACGGATGAAGAGCAGAGAAAGTGGGAAGGGGCAGGCGCCGTGGTCCCCTCACCGCTTTTTATTCTCCACCCCTCCGCGCACACCAACATAGTATCGACTCATCCGGCCAAAGCTTCTTACTTCTTTTTTTTTAAGATCAAGTAGCTAACTTGGTTATTTTTAAGCATTTTAAAAAGAGCATTCTCCGGCAGACACCGGCGCCCTGCCAAAGCAGCTATGAGAAGAAGCCACAGGGCCATGCGCAAAGGCGTCCCTCCCCCTTCTGGTGCAGCATTTTCCAGGTTTGGGAGTGAGTCACCATAGCTGGTTTCCATATATATCCCTTCTGGTCACTGCCACTTGCTTGCGTGTGTCCTCCCCCCCCCCCAAAAAGTGCCCCCACCCATTTAATTTCCATTTTTTCCAGTCCGCACCCTCGGTCTCCAGAGCCAGCACCTCTTCGCTGCATGGTGTGCTCACAAAAACACTCTTATTTATGTTGCAATCCCAGAGCCACCCAGAAATGCACAGCCACTTGACTTGAAACAGCCATCAGCTGGCTGGTTCTGGGAACCTCGCAAACTGCTTCCCCAGTTATTTTCCTCCTGGGGACTGGTACTCAAACGCAGCGTTCTGAATGTGGGAGAGTGGCCATGTAGCGGATTCGGACGCGTGTTTGAACAGCAGGCAAAACCTGACATCAGCTGAAAGTTCTTTTCTCCCCCTTGGCATCCCGACCACTTAAGGAGAAGAAGGATCCGCCACGAAGTTCTCCCTCTAAGCTTGTTTGGTGTAGTGGTTAAGTGCACGGACTCCAATCTGGGAGAACCGGGTTTGAGTTCCCACTCCTCCACTTGCAGCTGCTGGATGACCTTGGGCAAGCCATAGTTCTGTCAGAGCTGTCCTTGAAAAAGAGCAGTTTGTCAGAGCTCTCTCAGCCCCACCTACCTCACAGGGTGTCTGTTGTGGGGAGGGGAAGGGAAAGGAGACTGTAAGCCGCTCTGAGACTCCTTTCGGTAGTGAAGGGTGGGGTATAAAGCCAATCTCTTCTCGTGAGCTGCTGGCCCTAAAGTGGTGAGTGAGCAATTTGGCTGCGGCATACATTAGTCTGCTCTGGAGCCATCCTTCCAGAGCGAAGACAAAAATGTGCAAGCCAGAGGCTAAAGAATTGTCAGCTAGCTCACACTAACTCCTCTTAGAGGGAACACTGATGGGGATCCATCGTTCTCCTGCATTTCATGGCCACAACAACCCTGCGAGGTAGGTTAGGCTGAACATATGTGACAGGTCCGGGGTCACCCAGCGAGCTCCCAAATCAGTGAGGATTCAAACCAGGATTTCCCAGATCCTAGTCTGATGGTTTAACCACTGCACTACACTGCCACTCTAACAGCACACACTTGAATTGGTTTCTCGAGATATCGATAGGCACAAGAAGAAGAAGAAGAAGAAGAGATTGGATTTATATCCCGCTCTTCACTCACTTAAGAGTCTCAGAGCGGCTTACAAACTCCTTTTCCCTTCCCCTCCCCACAACAGACGCCCTGGGAGGTAGGTGGGGCTGAGAGAACTCTTTCCCAAGCTGTCCTTGAGGGAACAGCTGGTACAGAGCTATGGTTTGCCCAAGGTCATCCAGCCAGGTGCAAGTGGAGGAGTGGGGAATCAAACCCGGTTCTCCCAGATTAGAGTCCGCGCACTTAACCACTACACCAGACTGGCTCTCACAAGCATGGGGTGTGTGTGTCTGATTATGTCTGAAGAGGGGATTTGCATTCAACTTAAGGGCAGAGTGATAAGCACTCTGCACATGTTCAAAACACTGCCTTCTTTCCTACTGGGAAGGAGGAGGAGGAAGAGGAGGAAATGACTGGATTAACACCCCGCCCTTCAGTACCGGGACTTACAATCTCCTTCCCCTTCCCCTCCCCACAACAGACACCCTGTCAGGTAGGTGGGGCTGAGAGGGCTCTTTCCAGAAGTGTCCTTGAGAGAACAGCTCCGAGAGAACTTGTGACTAACCCAAGGTCCCACCAGCAGCTGCATGCGGAGGCAGAGTGGGGAATCAAACCCGGTTCTCCTGGATGAGAGTCCGCGCTCCTAACCACTCTACCAAACGCCTGATCAGTACCAGAGCCTTTGGTGGGCTTGGGATGTGCTGAGGACAGGGGGCATTCTCAGTCCCCCGGTAGGAAGAAGAGTTCCACCCTCCTTGGCCACACAGGGGGTCATCTTGACCTTGGAAAGGGGCGCCAGACCTCACATCTGGCTCCCCTGGTCCCTGTGGGGAGGGGCTGTGGCTCAGTGGCAGAGCATCTGCTTGGCACCCAGAAAGTCCCAGGTCCAACCCCCACTCTGACGTGCCACTGGGGGCTTCCTGTATTCACGCGTGCTCCTGCCACAGTGTCGCCCCCTCAGACGTGCCGCGAGGTCCCCCACGCCGAGCTGCCTTGGCTCTCCTGCGGCTGTGCTAACGCGGCTCCCCCTCGGCACTCCAGGCGCGCTTCGCCTCTGACCCACATTTTTGCCGCGCCCACCAGTGCTCCCTCCATGCTGCGTTCGTGCGCGGTGGCTCACAGTTTCTTAGCCTCCGGCGCACCCGTTTTTTGCCTCGGCTCCCGCAGCAGCCAACGTCTCTCGCTCGGAGCTTCAATGCCAGCAGCTCCCAAGAGCAGGATCTTTGCGCACAAGAGCCCACAGGTTAGAGGGAGCATTGCCTCCCACCCGTGCCCTTCTCTTCGGAGCACGATGCACTGCCCCCCCTCCACACACATACCACGCCGCCCACTGCTCGAGCACGCTCCATCCAGCCCAGCTGCGCGCAAGGGTCGGGAGCAAGGAAGGGCGCCGCTCCCCCCATCCCTCCTCCGAAAGCGCACGGCGCATGCTTGCCAGTCCCCACCCCTTCCCCGTCTGGCAATGGTACAGCCGTCTTCCCCGGAGGTCCGGGTGTATTTTTCCATGACGGCACGCCTCGGCTCTTTTGTTTGCCCGCAGCGCGAGGCAACGCTGCGCCTCCGCCGCTTGCAAATGGCCGCGTCCCGGCCCCACCCCATTCCCCAGGGTCCGGCCCGCATGCAGCGCGCCTCATGCTCCCGGGGAGGGGGGGGGGTGGCAGGGAGAGAAGGCGGAGGCGGCTCCCCACTTTGTTTCAGGGAACTGCCCCCCCCCCCCGCTTTGGTTGAGCCACGGCGGCCGAAGGAGAGTTCCCAACTCTCCTCTCCTTTTGCGCATGGATCTCCGCCCATCATGCGCCGAGGGCAAGCGCCACGAAGCATGGGAACGAAAGGGGAGGCGCGGGCGCCCCGGCTCCCGTTCCGCCTCTCCGCAGCTTTGCAGAAGCGAAGTTGGTTTTCCGCCTCTCCCTCCCGTGTCTGTCTGGGTGAAAAGGCAACTCTTGGGGGGAGCGGCTTAAAATGGTTCGCTTCGGCTCGCCCGGACACCCCGCGTTCCAAAAGGCCCTGCGCCAGCCTAGGGGGCCTTTACGCAGAAGTCAGGCTTGTGGGCTTCCAGTAGACTGGCTCTCTCTCTTCGATAGGGACCTCGAGTGGCAAAATCCTCCCTGGCTACAATTCGACTCCACGCAGACCTCCGAAGAGAGACGAGAGCGAAAACCGGTTGGATCATTTTCCTCGCCTGAAATTCGAATGCAAGACGCTGCGCTGGGGGGATGGGGAGGGGAGGGGAGAAGGGAATGTGTCACACACACTGAATAATCCACTTTCAATCCGCAACCAGTGCACTTTCCAACTGGATTTGGCCAGTTCAGTCAGTAAAACCCAGTTGGGAAGTGGATTTTTTTAAGTGCGTGTGACCGCAGCCAAAGTGTTCGCAAAAGGCATTTCACAGCCCAAAGGGTCTGACCATCCCATATCGCCCCCACACCTTCCAGCCCCTCCTGAGTTATTTGATAAGATTTTTTTTTCCCCGTCCGCCCTCTCACCGAGCCGGAATTATTCCGGGAGCTGGGTTTGCCTCGCTCTTTCGGTGGCCCGAGGCGGAAAATCGGATCTGGTTCCCTTTACAGCCGAACCATCTGTAGCTGAAAGGGACCCACAGTTCTCCTCCCATTAGCCGTGTCAATTTTTAGCCTGCAGACTCCTCGGGGCAGGGAGGTCCTTAGCACAGCACCCTTGGGGCGGATGGGCACCACGCGGGCTAGAATCAACCTCCTTAGAGATCGTAAAACTACTAAATCCAACGGTATAGAAATGACACTGAAGCAAACAAGGAGGTGCGCAGGGCAGATGCAGTGGATTCATGGAAATAGGGATGAGAGGTGACCCTGGTAGAAGGGCAGACAGAGTGGGGGGGGGGGGGAGGCCGGAGATGCCAAATCAGGGCTAGCCGGACCTCCAAATGCGGACGGAAAACCGCCAATCGGACAGGGATGCGCCCTTAATCCGCCTCAGTTGTCCATCTGCGCAATGGAGCCAAAAGGGAGCAAGATAACCCGTGTTTCTTGTAACCGAGATGAAAACGATCCCCTGTTCAATAGCAGAGGTTGGTGGATGCTTGGGGGGGGGGGGGGAGCATATGGGGGGGGGGAATGGGAGCGCAGAGGTTTAAAAAAAGATGTAGGGGGGGAGAGAAGAGGAAGATGACACGAGTTCGCACGTAGACATATACTTACCGGGTCAAATTTGCACGCGCAAAAAAGAAAAAGAAAAAAAACCCCTCGCCTCCGTTTGCTTTAAATGCAAACATGCGTTTTTCTTAGGAGGGGGGAAAGATGCGAATTTATGACCTGTCCTGTTCAAGTCGGAGCACCCTGCCCCTTTCTGACGAGCCGCTCCGCTTTTAATTAAAGCCCCCCCCCGCCCGGATAAAGACGCATTTCTGCAGGATCGCATCGGCCACCGGCGACATCCAGGCAAGGCTAGGCGAACAAAAAATGGCTTCCTTCCTCCCGCCGTCGAGGCCGTCCCCTGCTCGCTTCCCACCCACCCACCCACCCACGAGCCGGGCGGAGGCTGCCAGCTTGCAGCGACGGGCTCGGCGTCCCGATGAGCTTCCTCGCGAGCAGGCATCGGGGGGGGGCCGCGCAACGCCTCCTTCGCCCCCCCCCCCGCAATCGCCGGCTTGCTTCGACGGGGCGGGGGGCGGGCTGCGGGTCTCCGCGGCTGCGTTTCTGGGCTCCCGCCACCCCCGGAGCTCCTTCGCGCTCCGATTCCTCTTCCTCTCCTTTCTTGCCTCCCAGCCCCTCTCTCCCTCGGTTTTAAACCAGACACCCCCCCCCCTTCCTCTCCCCCAAATCTCTGTTTCCACCAAGCGCTCGCCTGCTGCAGCGATGGGGGGGGGGGCGCGGAAGAGAACCTGGAAGGGGGGCACCCAGGCGCGCCCCCGAGAGCGCGTACACGCGCCGCGGGCTCCCGACGTCTGGCCAGCGCCCCCCGGCTTTGCCAGGCCACCCCGCTTCGCTTGCGGAACTCCCAGCCACTGGAAGAGGGCCGCCGACGGCTCTTCTGGAAGGAGCGCGGAGTTCCCACGTTCAGAGGCAGCGTGGAAGGCCAGGGGAGGGGGCGCTTTCTGCTCTACGCCCATGGATACCCATGCAGGATTAGCCTGACCCCGCTTCCAGCTGGGACACGCGTGTGTTCTTTCGCGCGCGTTCTCCCCTACACGGGTCTGCGCAGGGTCACCAGGTCTGGGTTGGAAAATCCCTGGAGACTTTGGGGGTGGATCCGGGAGAGGGGAGGGGCCTCGGCATGGGACAATAAGAGTTCCCCCTTCCAAGCAACCATTCCCTCCAGGGGAGCTGATCTCCGTCCGCTGGGGGCCAGGTGTAAAAGCGGGAGGTCTCCAGGCCCCACCTGGAGGCTAGCGACCTGAGGTCTGCGGCGCCGTACCCCCTCGGGGAAAAGCTCGCGAAGCCCTCGGAGAGGATTTGCGAGGACTTCTTTCCGGGCTTCGCGAGCGTCTTTCCCACCTCGCACAAGCTCTGCACGCAACACAGGCCCGTTCCCTTCCAAACGGCCGGACCAGCTGCCGACGCGTGTTGGACAAGCAGAGCCAATCAGCAAAGAAACGCCGTTGTGGATCGCAGCCGTCGGCGTGACCCTTCCACCCACACTCCCCGCCCAGCGGCTTCCCTTCTCACAGCAACCATCTGGACTCCACCCCCCCCCCCAGTTGACACACCATCATATGATCCCTCCCCCGTCGTCCTCCCTCTTTCTCCAAGAGACGCCGCTTCTTTCAGACGTGCTGGGAGTCCCGGAGGGCGCGCCCTTGCGGAGGAACGCTTCGGCCGCTAGGGGCCGCTGCCGTGCGCTACGAGTCAAGGCGGGGAGGCGGCCGCAGGGCGGGGAACGCCTCATTCTCTGGCAACCGGTTTTGCAGCTCTTGCAAGTCGCGGACTTGAGTCTGCAAGACGTCCGGAGGCCTGGGCGGGGCGTCGACTAGGGCTGCCAACCTCCAGGTGAGGCCTGGGGATCTCCCGCTTTGACCACTGAGCTCCAGCTGGCAGAGATCAGCTCCCCTGGAGAAAATGGCTGCCCTGAGGGGCCGACTCTAGGGCACTGTCCCCTGCTGAGGCCCCTCCCCTCCCCAAACCCCACCCTCTCCTGGCTCCACCCCCAAAGTCTCCAAGTATTTCCAAACCTGGAGCTGGAACCCCTACTGAAGAATCTGAGTCCAGTGGCACCTTTAAGACCAATAAAGTTTAATCCTGGGTCTCAGCTTTTGGGTACATGCATACTTCTTCAGATACACATTTTAATGTGCATGTTCATTGTATCTGAGTGAAATGTGCATGCACACAGAAGCTGACACCCAGAATTAAACTTTGGTGGTCTTAAAGGTACCACTGGACTCAAACTTTGTTCTGTTGCTTCGGACCAACACGGCTACCCACCTGAATCTATCCCCCAAGAATCTATCTAGGTAAAGGTAAAGGTTTCCCTTCCTCGGAAGTCAGTAAGATTCGACTCTAGGGAGCGGTGCTCATCTCCATTTCTAAGCCGAAGAGCCAGCACTGTCTGAAGACGTTTCCGTGATCATGGGGCTGGCCTGGTTAGACACTGAGGCGCACGGAATGCTGTTACCTTCCCACCGAAGTGGTACTTATTTATCTACTTGCAATTTCTTGCTTTCAAACTGCTAGGGTGGCAGGAGCTGGGGCCAGAGACGGGAGCTCACTCCATTCATGCGGCACTGGGGTCTCGAACTGCAGACCTTCCCGGTCAGCAGTTCAGTGTCTTAACCACTGAGCCACCGCGGCCCTTATGAAGCTATCTAATCCCCTTGTAAAGTTGTTTATTCCTGTGGCCACCACTGCATCTAAGGCACTCACCCTAACCCCCAAGCAAAACACATTTGCCTTGCAAATACATTCCCATCAATCCCTAAAGGATACGCCTTTTTCTTTGGAGATCATTCGGCCCTGTTCATCTGTTGTGGGTGTGTTTGTGGGTCAAGCCACAGCTGACTTAGAGTAACCCCATTCAGTTTTCAAGGCAAGGGACATTTAGAGGCACTTTGCCATTGTCTGCCTCTGCGTCGCAACTGCATTGCAACTGCGTCGCAACTTCCCTGGGGGGCGTCTCCCATCTCAGCACTCACCCAGGGTCAAGCTTGCTTAGGTTACATTCGGCCAGCTGGGACAGTCCAGGTCCAGGCAGGCTGTTAGCAGCAAAACAGAATTGGAATCCAGAAGCAGGGGTAAATTAGGGGCTGCGGTGGCTCAGAGGTTAAGACACTGAGCAGCACACTGGAAGATCGGTAGCTCGGCAGTTTGAGACCCGAGTGCTGCGTGACAGAGTGAGCTCCCGTCTCTGGTCCCAGCTCCCGCCAACCTGGCAGTTCGAAAGCAAGAAATTGCAAGTAGATAAATAAGCACCACTTCGGTGGGAAGGTAACAACATTCTGTGCGCCTCGACGTTTAGTCATGTTGGCTACTTGACCGGGAAAATGTCTTCGGACAGCGCTGGCTCTTTGGCTTGGAAATAGAGAGGAGCACCACCCCCTCGAGTTGGATTCGACTGGCTTTCGAGCAAGGGAAACATTTCCCTTTACTTTTTAGCCCAGGCTAGCCCGATCTCGTCAGATCTCAGAAGCTAAGCAGAGCATCTGCTTGGCACCCAGAAGGCCCCAGGTTCAAACCCTGGCCGGCATCTTTAGTTAAAAAGGATCAGTTAGGAGGTGATGTGAAAGACCTCAGCCTGAGACCTTGGAGAATGGCTGCCAGTCTGAGTAGACAAGACTGAGTTTGATGGACCAAGAGTCTGATTCAGGATACAGCAGCTTCATGTGTCGGCCCTGGCTAGTAGTTGGATGGGCGACCTCCAAGGGATACCAGGGTCGTGACGCAGAGGCAGGCTATGGCAAACCACCTCTGAATGTCTCTTGCCTTGGAAATGCCATGGGATTGCCATTTATTTAATTATTCATGACATTTATACCCGGCCCTACCCCAGCTCCTGCCAACCTAGCCGTTCAAAAGCAAGAAATTGCAAGTAGACAAATAGGTCCCGCTTCGATGGGAAGGTGACAGCGTTCTGTGCGCCTCGGCATCTAGTCATGACGACAGAAAAAAGTCTTCGGACAGCGCTGACTCTTCAGCTTGGAAACCGAGATGAGCACCGCCCCCTAGAGTTGGATTTGTCTGGCTTTTCAAGCAAGGGAAACCTTTACCTTTAACCTTTACTACCCCCAGAAATGGGCTCCCGGCAGCTCACAACATAAACTCAACAGGCAATGAAAACAGTAAAGCAATAAATAGCAAAAGCAGATCAAACCTCACTCATTCCATATGAACAAATGACCCCAGGAAACACCAGTGTCCAGATGGTATCCGAAAGAGTAGGGCGCTGGGAAAAGGTCGTAAACAGCGCCGTGGAGGGGGGCGGGGGCAGAATGGTCTGAACGCCCCAACCAAAGGCCTGGTGGAACAGCTCGGCTTTACAGACCCTACGGGAACTGTGCTAGATCCCACCAGCCATAAGCCAGCTGTGAGTTGACGGCACTTTCCACTAACTTGAAAACTCACACAATTTTCCAGGGCAGAAGCTTTCCTGAGCCAACGGTCACTTTTTCAGATAGTGGGAAGAACTGAGCTTTGACCTGGAAAATTTTATTGGACTCGGAGGGGCTGCTGGGCTCCAAATTAGTCCTTATTTGTGCTTCAAGTAAGAAGGAGGAGGAGAAAAAGAGGAGGTGGAGGAGGAGAAGATTGGATTTATACCCCACCCTTCACTACCTGAAGGAGTCTCAGAGCGGCTTACAAACTCCTTTCCCTTCCCCTCCCCACAACAGACAGACACCCTGTGAGGTAGGTGGGGCGGAGAGAGCTCTCTCGAGGGCTGCTCTCTTGAGAACTGCCCTTGAGAGAACTTGTGACTGACCCAAGGCCACACCAGCAGCTGCATGTGGAGGACTGGGGAATCAGACCCGGTTCTCCCAGATTAGCATCTGCGCTCCTAACCACGACACCAAACTAACCATCAAACTAACCACAACACCAAACTAACCACCAAACTAACCACCAAACTAACAAAGTGGATGCTTTGGAGGGTGGACTCTATGACATTGTACCTCATTGCGGTCCCTGTCCCTCGCAGGCTCCACCCCTAGTTTTCCAGGACTCCCCCAATCCTGCCCCCTCATCCTCTTCCCAGGGGAGGAGGGGGTGAAGGGAATTGTAGTATTACTGCACTGAAATAAGTGTGTGATTCAGTTCAGGCACCCTTTCCGCTGAATTGAACAGTGTTTGCCTTCAGCCATGTTTAACATCTCGGTTTTTACATGCTCCAACTTGAAGACAGGAAGGTGTGGCGTCATCCTACTAGTCCAGGGAGCCCGGATCTGTCCTGAACTCTGCAAAAGTCTCCCCCAAGCCTGGTTTCTGGGATCCAAATTGGAGAACGGTTTGTTAATTTACCGCAAGGTAAATTTTTGAGCCTGTGGGCCCCTTTTTGAGCCTGTGGGCACCTCTGGGATCCTGACCCAGTGTGGTGACGGGCGCAAGCCACAGAAATGAACACTGCAAAATGGCTGCTGCGGGAGGCGGAGCCAGCCACAAAATGGCGGCGGCTGCTTCCCTTCAGTCACACTGTGAATATCCTTGTGCTGTAGCAGCAGCTGTTGCTGAAGGAGCATTTAAAAAAATCTGCACAGCCAATCAAATTTGCAAGAGAAGAAGAAGAAGAAGAGATTGGATGTATACCCCCGCCCTTCCCTTGGAGTCTCACAGCGGCTGACGATCTCTTTTCCCTTCCCCTCCCCACAACAGACACCCTGTCAGCAGTGCTCCCTCTAAGCTGTGGAGTCCTGTGAGCAAAAATTCCACTTTGTGAGCGACTGGCATTAAAGCTGTGAGCGAGCGATTTGGCCGCTGCATAAATCAGTTTGCTCTGGAGCCATCCTGCCTGAGCGAAGACAAAAAGGTCTGAGCTGGAGGCTAAAAAACTGTGAGCTGGCTCACCAGGGGTCATTTCGAGCAGGAGCTCGGAAGAGCTCAGCTCCCGGAGTTGGTGCCAGCCCCCCCCTCCGCGGGGGAATGCCTGTTTGTGTCATGGCTGCAGCAAAATGACCCCGTCCCCTGGAAAGGTCCTTGTTCCTCCGACCAGCTTCTGAAGGCTTCAGCTACCACTGAATCTATCCTCCCAGAATAGTGGTATTTCTGAGGCTTGGATTAGTAGCTGTCCTCTCTCTCTCTTTCTTTCTTTCTTTCTTTCTTTCTTTCTTTCTTTCTTTCTTTCTTTCTTTCTTTCTTTCTTTCTTTCTTTCTCTCTCTCTCTCTCTCTCTCTCTTTCTCTCTCTCTTTCTCTCTTTCTCTCTTTTTCTCTCCTTCCTTCCTTCCTTCCTTCCTTCTTTCTGACATACTTCTGGTGATGTCAGGTGGTGTAGCATATGCAAATAAGTTATGCTAATGTGTTATGCTAATGAGCTCCTGCACCTCTTTTTCTACAAAATGACCCCTGTAGCTCACACTAACTCAGCTTAGAGGGAACACTGCCTGTGAAGTCGGTGGGGCTGAGGGAGGTCTTTCAAGGACTGCTCTTGAGAGAACAGCTCCAAGAGAACTTCTGACTGGCCCATGGTCACCCAGCTGGCTACATGAGGAGAAGTGAGGAATCAAACCCGGTTCTCCCAGATTAGAGTCCACGCTCCTGACCACTACACCAAACAGCCAACAGCCCCACCCTCCTTTCTTGGCAGGCACCCGGAAAGGTGTCAACAGAAATCATGGTTCCTACGGGCAACCCACTGGGGACACCTGATTTACTGCATTTATACCCCACCTTTCTCCTCAAGGACCCAAAACAGATTACTTCTTTCTCTTTTCCTCCATATTCCAACAACCCTATGAGGTAGGTTAGGCCGAGAGTCCATGACTGGCCCAAGGTCTGCCGGTGAACTTCCATGGCAGACAGAGTGGGGATTCGAACCTGGCTCTCTCCAGATCCTGTTCCGACACTATACGCACTTCATCATCTCCCTGGCTGTCTTGGGACTTCCACCAAGCCTGGGACATTGCAAATGAAACCCCGGTGTTTGGCCACTGTCTTGATCCGGAAACTTCTGCTATAATACACTTTGCACAGCGGCGGCCGCGGGTGGGGTGGAGGATCTCTCCAGCTACCTAGGAAAGACTCCAGCCATGAAGAAATGGGATGTGTCTTTTATTTGGTGTCGTAAGGCAGCTCTGATCCCACAGGGCCCTGGATACGGCCGCCCAGCCGTCCTGGGAGGCCTGACACCAAATGAGGCAAAAGCACTTTCCCGTGGGACTTTGCACATGCGCGGAGTTTTTGGCCTTCCATGGGTGGCAGCCCAGTTTCGATGAGACACCACACGTGTGGGCAAAGTCCCATGGGAAACGGTTCTGGCCTCTGCCAGCATCATGTTGAAATCAGGCATTGAAATAGCTACGTTCACCGTTAAAAGGAAGGTGGTTCTATCGCAGTATTAACCAGAAAATACCCAGATTTGTATTTTCTGTCTGTCCGTCTGTCTGTCCATCTGTCTGGAAAAGTAAATTTT